>JANZLB010000021.1:2051635-2062338 GCA_026167865.1 Notarius quadriscutis
CACGGGGAGAACATGCAAACTCCACACAGAAAGGCCCTCGCCGGCCACGGGGCTCGAACCCGGACCTTCTTGCTGTGGGGCAACAGTGCTAACCACTACACCGCCGTGCCGCCCCTGGACATTTTATAATATCTACAATAATATTATTTTGTTCTTTGTTATCTCTTCTTTTCAGATTTATTGCTTATACAGTGACAATGCATATGGTATCAGGACATGCTTGTTGCCATGGTTACAGCCCCATACCATATTATGTTCTTTCTTTCACAGTCAATCGTTACTTCACTGTGTATTATTAATGAAATTTAAACATCAGGAGCTTTAGATGATTAACTAGTTTGCATGTAAACACACACACACTTGTACATAGAGTGTAAACTGACATAACTGAAGCCACACCCCTTTCTGGGTTCCTCATACAGACGCCAGCCTCCTGGCCTCGCCTCAGACGGAGGAGCTCTTTGATCTAATCGCCAGCTCGCAGAGTCGCAGACTGGATGACCAGCGTGTGAGCGTCGGGAACCTGCCGGGTCTCAGGATTACCCACAACAACCTGGGGCACCTGCGCGCCGAAGCCGAGCCTCAGGAGCCCAGCGATGACTTCTTCAACATGCTCATCAAGTGCCAGGTGAGGGCGCGAGTGCCATGTGAGCACATGTAACAGTACGTGGCTCTAAAGGAAGTTGGTTACTCTAAAGGGGCGACGTTGAACTTCTGATGGAATCGAAAACCTGATTAGTTGAAATTAATTTATGGGAATACAAACCGTCCCAAGTCTCCCCTGTCCCAAACTCATTTTCTTATAAAACTGCAAAGGGTTGTCACACCAAATATTGAGATTGTTGGATTTATTACTGTTTACTGCACATTGTATTTTTTTTCTTTATAAAGTCAACTTTACCTGACAGCATTTATTTAAGTGTGCCTAAGACTTTTGTGCAGTACTGTAAATTATAATAAAAATGTTTGGATGTTGTGGCAGTCGTCCCGGATAGACGACCAGCGGTGTTCCCCTCCTGAAGGCGGTCCCCGTGCCCCCACCGTGCCAGATGAGGACTTCTTCAGCCTCATCCAGAGGGTTCAGGCCAAACGCATGGACGAACAGCGCGTCCAACTTCCCTCGGAGAACCACTCGGATAACGAGAATGCCGCTGGAGACTCCAGCTAGACAACTCCAAGCGTGGGACAGAGACTGATGATGATGATGATGATGATGGCAAGGTTTCCGGACTGTGACTGCATCATCGGTGTATTTGTGTATGAGTGTGTACTTCACGCACTGTATTTTATCCAGGGTGATGTTTTAAACGCACCATCTGTGGTTCATTAGACACCAGCCTCTAGTGTTGTTGTAGTGCTCACTCGCTAGCTGCTAATCAACATCCGGTGTGTATGTCTTCATTTTTAACATGGCGTGACGCTCTGGGTTAACACCCTGAGCCTTTCAGCACGCTCGATTTTTCAGCCGAGGTGTTTCTTCTCTGGCAACCGTGACATTTTCAGTGTCAGTGTTGGTTTATTTTCTCTTTATCGTATTGTATCATTCACATGATACAAAAATCCTTCAAAATTATTCAAAATAGGTGCTTTGGGTCTTGTTTTCTTTTTTAATTTTAATAGCATGTTGTTGTATATTTATTATTCTGTTGGTGGAGAAAAAGACTGAAAACGACGACTGTGAAAAAATGTACATTTAAAAAAAAATTTAATTCCGATTGATAAAATCATGTAAATGATATAACAAGTTTAAAAAAGTATCTAAGCTTTCGAAAGAGAAAACAAATGGACGAGTGTTCTGTTTGTAAAAAAGCTCTGTTGGTGTTTAGTTTTCATGCTGATTGATGCGTTGGATATGCTCGAGAGCTAAATGAGCGGTAATGTAACTAAGTGGTTGCTTTTCTTGCACAGGTGTCCTAGCTATTGAAAAAACATGGATGTGTGGGCGGAGCTACGAATACCACAGATCACTGATTGATCCAAAGCTTCTTTCTCTTTTCTTCGCAGCTTTGGGAGGCAAAATCAAAATTTTATCAAGTTAAATATTTTAATTAGTTTTTAAAAAAAATATATATATATAAATTAATTTTTATTTTTTATTTACCCATCATTTATTTCACTCTTGGCATTCCTATTCTTACCTGTAAATCTTCCATTTAAACCAAATCCTAAATGCCTTCGTATCTGCTCCTCATGCTCACTCCAGACGGTACGACATCAGAGTGAAGGAGGACGGACGGAAATTGCAGAGTTTTGCATCACTGGGATCAAATCGAAAAGGAAACGCAGAGAAAAATGCAGCTGTGTGGTTCAATAAAAAACAACAATAATTAATAACATTTAATTAGATTATAAAATGGATAAAGGGTAAGTTTTTTTTTTAAAAGCATAATTTTATCATACAAATTAATATTTTACATTTTTATTAATATCTCCAATTCAATATTCAACATGTTCTTGGTGATTTTTGGTGATTTTGATGTTTCTTACTCATGATGCAAAACAAAAATTTTGCTCTCTTTAAATTCAATCTTAAATTTAGACTAAACCCCTTTCTTTCTTTCTTTCTTTCTTTCTTTCTTTCTTTCTTTCTTTCTTTCTTTCTTTGTCCTTCTATATTTTCTCATTCATTATTTGTTTTTTTCCTTTATTTCTCCTCATATTCTCATTTTTCTTCTTGTTCTTTTTCTTGTCTTTCTTTTCTCATTTTCTTGATTTTTTCCCCATTTCCTCTTCTTGTTGCTTAATATTTCTTTCTTTCTTTCTCTTATTTTCCTCATTCATTGTTTATTTTTTCCTTTTTCTCCTCATCTTCCCATTTTTCTTTTTGTTCTTTTTCTTCTTTCCTCTTCTCATTTTCTTGTCTGTTTCTTTCTTGCTTTTTTGCCCATTTCTTCTTCTTATCTATTTCTTTCTTTCTTTCTTGTTCATTACATAGTGTATGTATATCATACATAACGGTGCTGTAGGATGTATGTAGTGCACTATATAGAACCCCATTCAAGACCCAAAGAAAACGCAAGATATCACTATCATCTGTATTGTCTCCAAAAGTATTGACCCCCTCAGCTTAAAACAAATGATAAAAGTGAATTGTTGATGCTGGTATATGAACTGATCTGAATAAACCGCATCAGATCACGATGCCGTCTGCTCTTGAAGTCTCGAGTCATCCTGAGTGACTCATGACTCGGTCCTCACCTGAGCTGATCATGCAACAGGACAGAGCTGAAGACAGTGATGGGGATTTAATCAGCGTGGAATAGAAATGGGAGTGGTAGAGGGCGGGTTAATATCCGATCAGTTTCTTCTGAGTGTCTGATCTGATCCAGGATCAGTGTGACTGTACGCCTCAGCTCAGACGGACTCCAGCTCAGAGAGGGACTCGGTGAACTGGTTTCAGTTCTGTGTCAGTATTTCTGTTTCATTGCCACCTGGTGGGTCTGAGGTTTAACTCCAGTTACCATTTCGAAAAGCTTCAAGTGGAAATAAAACCGAAAACCTGCAGGAGGGAAAAGATCTGAAATTTTACTTTTTGTTTTCATAATTCAAACATTTCAGTTAATTCTTCAACTGATGTTGGTGCCAAATGTGTGAGCATCTTCTTTCTTTCTTTCTTTCTTTCTTTCTTTCTTTCTTTCTTTCTCATTTATTTATTGATTTTCTTAATTCATTGTTTGTTTTTTCTTTATTTCTCCGCAACTTCCCATTTTTCTTTTTGTTCTTTTCCTTCTTGCATTTCTTTCTTTCCTCTTTTTTTCTCATTCGTCTGTTTCTTCTTTTTTCCTCTTCTTGTTGCTTTCTATTTCTTTCCTTCTTTGTCCTTTTTCTTTCTCATTTATTTTTGTCCTTCTGTTTTTTCCTCATTCATTGTTTTTCCTTTATTTCTCCTCATCTTACCATTTTTGTTTTTTCTTCTTTCCTTTCTTTCTTTCCTCTATTCATTCTCTTGTCTGTTTCTTTCTTTCTTTTTTGCCCATTTCCTCTTCTTTCTTTCTTTCTTTCTTTCTTGGGTTTTTGTCCACTTCTTCCTCCTTTCTTTCTTTCTTTCTTGACCCTAACAAATAAAAAGATAAACAATATAATATAACCTTATTGAAGTAAACAATACTAGATAAGTAACGTTTACAGATGACTCGTGTCCAATACTGACATCATTATGTCATTTAAATACTTAGAATTAATAAATTAATCAATTTGTAGAAATATAAATGTATTTAATTCTGTAGAATTGTGTTAAGTTGAGAACAGTGTTAAAAAAGAAAGTTATGCTTTATATTCTAGCTTGAGAGCTGACTGTAAATATTTCTAGCCAAAACTTTTAAAGAGTTAAAGATTTAAATAATTAATGTCTGATTAATTTCTGATATCAGGTGTTTGATGGGAGTTTATCTGAAATTATTTGGTATGTTTTTACAGGTCAATCACTGCCATAATGTCCATTTTTGTATTTATTTTGTGTTGTTGGACGAGTGCGTCCCCTTTTCAACATTTCAATAAAAATGTTGATGAAAATTGAATCACTCTTTTATTCTTTATTATGTTTAATATAAATAATAAACTTATTATTGTATATATTATTTAATTCTTTTCTACACAGATGAAATGGAACATTTCTCATAATGATGACAAATCAATCAAGTTCTGGTTGATCTTAAGGAAAACAATAATTGCTGTGCCAGGATTTGTCATAAGTTAAACTATAGAGCAAATTCCAAAATTATTGGCACCCTTAAAGAGTAAAAACAAAAGTGTACAGAATGAACATCACACATTGATTTTCTATTTAAAACACTTGAGAATTGACTTCTCTTGTCCCTAACTAAAATTATTTTCATGATTATTAGTATTTTTTCCAAAATTATTGGCACCCCATAGAAGAGGTTAAGATATGGCCCCGGATGGACGTTTCACCAAGATAATGACCACAAACATGTCCACAAGCACAAATATAAAGAATTGTAAAGGAATACCAGAGCATCAGTGATGCAGTAGCTCACACGGCTGTACCATGAGAGACCAGACTCATTTATAATTAGCCAAGTTGTTCTTCCTGAGAACAATTAAAACAATTATATCTTCCAAACAAAATGATCCAAATCAAAATCCATTGAAAACTCAGGAAGGAGTCGTGATTCTCCTCAAAATTCATTAATCAGCCTGATTAACAACTCGTTAATGAGAAATCACAAAACCAGGGAGTAACTTTTATGCAAACTGATTAGATTTTCCAAATAAAACAATCAGAACCAAAATCCATTGAAATCTCAGGGAGGAGTAGCGATTTTTCTGTATTGTGGATGGAAGGACAGATGGATGGATGCCGCGTGATGGCAATAGCTCATTACCTTATGGATGGTGAGCTAATAAAGGAATATAAAAGTGCTTGGAAAGTGTTTACCCATAAAGGAGTGACTCAAGAGCCTCCAATACTTTGCAACACATTATAGGAAGAAACAGTACATAATTACTGTAAGGGTGCCAATAATTTTGAAACCAGCATGAAACCTTGTAATTACTGTAAGGGTGCCAATAATTTTAAAAACAATATGAAAAACTACAGTATTGAAAACAATGCCAGTAATTCTGGAGGTGCTCATTTAATTGGTGAACAGATTTAGCAAACTAATCTTCAGGAGGTATCTGGGTTAGGATCATGGTGTTGGAGATTACCCAAGTGTGTGAGTTCAACGTTGACCCTGGGGATTAATGAAACGTCCTGAGCTACATTCTTACTGTACATTTGGCCTTTATTGCACAATTGAGTTGAGACAAATCCAACATTGAGTTCAGTCCTGCACTTTACTCTCACATTTCTCACAAGGATAATGTTGAACATTACTCTAGTAACATTTTACACTATGGTTCCTTTTCAGTGATGTTTCTATACAGTGTTGGTGAGTTCTAATCAGAAGGTGTTGATTAATTAATTTTCTCGCTCGCCGTCCATCCTGAAGGATGATGATGATGGCTTCATTCCCATTAGGGTTTGTTTGTTCCACACTGAGCAGGTAACGTGTGGCAACTCACAGCTGTGGAGGGCAGAATACACACACCAGGACCCAGAACTAGTGGAGGGAGTGTTCTTTTATTTTAATGATGTAGGAACAGGGTGAGGGAGTGTGAGGAGGAAAGGTGTGCAGGGAGTGCTCAGTGGTGCTGTAGAGGAAGAACTCAGCCACCTGGGCAGGTCAATCAGGTGTGTGGTGGTTCTTTCGGCGGTCTCCATCGTGTCTACCCGAAGGCAAGCAGGGGAGTCTGGATACGCTGTCTTCTCTGGTGCTCTCAGGAGAAACGAGTCATTGCTTGATTCACATGAGGAGAACATGTTCTGAGTGGGAGAGCGAGAGCACATGTTCTCCTCCCCTGATTCTGTGGGAGGGCAGAGACTAGCGCCTCTTTAACACACCGCTGCTGTGTGTGCCCCGCCCCCTCAACCACGTGCTCTCCAGCTATCCAAAACAATAGAGGTGCTGAACAGAAGCTGTCTCTTTAGTGCCAGGAAAGCAGTAGTGCAAAGAGCAGGCTTCTTCTCAGGCAGGGTGACGCAGGAATCCCCACCACAAAGATCTATAAAGGAGAGCTAGAACGGAAGCAAGTCCCAAATTTATAGAGCTGTTGTTATACCTCATCCAAAAATCTTTCTGTAAAATTACAAGAATGCAAGAGGTCCAAGAACATTTATTTATTTTATTTATCGTGATATTTCTTTTGTCTTCTTGTAGACCCGCCCAAACACATAAACATGAAATACAACTTTACCAGAACGATGCAGTTGAATGAAATGTAGATTTATGGGTTCTGGTACCAGTTTATACCAGAACATTTCTGGTACTGCTGATCTCCTGGGATTCTCATACGCAACACTGCCTCCATTTTTCAGTGAAGTTCTTAGAAGGTTCGCAAGTTGAACCAGCACCAGGCTAGAACTAGCACATTGGTGGAAAGGGTGTATGTGTTGGCCATCTTAGCTAGCACAAATGGTGAATGAAATCAATACAGCGCCACTTACATGATGTGAGCTAGCTAGCATTGCCCCACATATACTCCGCCGCTAGATTTAAGAATCACACTTACTTGATCTTCCAGCTGTCCAATGGCTTTCCCAATGCTTTCCCAATTCTTGACTCAATGTCCATATCCAGTGATCCTGAGGATGTCATAATGTAGCCCAGGTAGCAAAAATTATTGACTCCATTTAGTCAGTTGCTGTCAGTGGAAACTATTTTGGTTTGATACGATGTTTCATCGTAAATAGTGCCAGGAGCAGTCTTTTATAGATCGACTGTCAAGCCAAAGGTCTGGTCTGCACTGGCAAAATGACTCGCAATCAGGTGGAGGTCTTCAGGTGAATGAACTACCAAGTTACAGTCATCCACAAACTACAGCTCATGAAGTAGTATGGGCTTCTGAACATTCTGTCTTCACTCTGAGTCTTGCAAGATGAAGAAGCTCCTCATCAGTCCTGATTTGCAAGAAAACTCCTGATCTAAGATCTGACATGGAATCTTGGAGAACAGTCCAAAGAGATGGAGCCAGAAAACACATCCCTGCTGAACACCACTGCTGATGGCAAATGGATCAGAAGGATGGTGGTAACCACACAAGCTAATGTGGCCATATGTGCCTTCGTGGAACTGCCAGGTGATGGTAGGTGAACCGGATGATGTTAACTCTGACATTTGTGCAGCTGCAAAGAGGAAGTGAGCGAATGGCTGTTTATTTACAACAGGACATCATTATTAATGTTTTGTGGAAGTTTCACAACATTAAATGTAACTACAAACAGATCAATAAGGGTTTGATTTTAAAAAAATGAAAAGAAAAAAAAAACTCAATCTTTGTGCAGACCAGTAAATTCATTACTAAAACATGAAGAAATTATGGAATAACCATGACTTTGTCTAGAAGAGGCTGTCACCAAGAATCAGTGACCGGGGTAAAGAGGGGATTAGTCTGAGAAGTGACCAAGAGGTTAAGGGTAACTCTGAAGTTGTTTGAGAAGGTGTTTACAGAATGACAATTGTCTGGACACTCCACAAAGCTGGATGTTATAGTGTTTGTATATGAAAATACAAGTTTCACAAAATTGAACTGAACAAAGTGCAACATTTGGTAGAAACCCAACATTGCTCACCATGAAGCATGGTGATGGTAGCATCGTGTCATAGAGACTTGGAAGCTGGTCAGGGTCGACACCGAGATGCGAGACGAATGAAAAAGATTCAGGACTATCCAAGAAGAAAACCCATTCCTGTCTACAAGAGACTTGAGACTGTGGGCGGAGCTTCACCTTCCAGAAGGACAACAACCTTCCGAATGGTGAAGAAAAAAAAATTTCGATTCAAAATTGTAACAATACAAAATTATTTTTTGTTTGATTTGATTTATTCGGTAAATAATGTAAAACATATAACAAATACAAATATATATGAAAGACATTAAGAACCAGGATAACACATGAAAGCGAAAGCACGTATTTCCAATGTGGTCCTCGGAAAATGAGGAAATGTTCAAGAGGGGGTGAATATTTATGCAAACCACTGCATTTTTCTAAGATGAAACTGTCTTAGGAAACTGTTCTAATTTACTATCTCTCATACACACATTGTTTATCTTTTCACCACTCTTTCCACTTCCTGTTTGTCAGTCCAGCCTCTTCCTCATTACATAACTACCTTCTTTCTTCTCTGTTCTCTATTCACTGTAACTCCTCCTCCAGGATCATGAAGAATGGGTTCCCTTCTTCACACAGGAAAAACCCTCCTCATATTTCCCAGCAGGCTGTGCGAGAGTGTGATCTGTGCTGGTCTATATAAAGAAAGAAGAGACGAAAGGAGGGGTGCGGTGCAGCAGGGAGACTTGCGCTGAGACTCGCCGGGACAGACGGAGAGAGAGAGAGAAAGAGAGAGAGAGAGAGAGAGACGTAAGGCTGGGACGCTACACATATACACACACAAGTAAGCGAGAGATTACTACACACACACACGCACACAGAAGAGAGATTAGAGGACGGCATTAGGACAGGATTATGGTGTGGTTCAGAGAGACATACTGAGATCAGGCACTATGTAACCTGAGAGACAGAAATAGTGTGTCGTCCATACAGGAAGTAGAAATACAGTTAGAACTTGTGTGGAAAAAACAGAGAGGGATGCAAATCGAGTGGTGTGTTTTACAGTTGGGACTCCAGTGCCCTTGGAGTCGTTAAGGTGATGAGAACGAGTTGAGGATGAAAACGAGTCACCCAGAAGAAGACACCTTGCATGAACGTTGAAATGGACGTTGACATTCGTATCACACGCTCGCTGCTCACTGTTATGTCGCGCTCTCAATCACTCCGAACACACTCGCGACACAAGCCAACAGCATCGCGCTCAGATCAGAGACAACAGGCTCGTACATGTTTGTAGATTGCCGTTGTGAAGAAGGCCAGCTCGCTTTCCGCTCAGACGTCACACGCTCACTGTGCTGTTAAAGGTGGTGCCGCTGTTGCCGTGGCAACAAATCAAACCACAAAAGGGATTCCTAAAGACTTTGGTGTAGCGATGGTGTCGCGGTGTCGTGGACAGCTGCAGGAGAAGGAAGACTTTTTTTAGATGAAGTGAGGAGAAGGTGGCATCAGGTGACGGGATCCACACTGTGCACTGAGCGCACGATAGCATGTGTACGTACTACACAACGCATGAGTCTGCGAGTGTGCATAAACAAGTGCTCGGAACTGATCCTAACGGAGCGTTTATTTTTAAATAAAACCCCCAAAACCTCAACATTATGTAAAGCTTTATTTATTTATTTATTTATTTATTTATTTTTCACGTGTTCATTTTGAAAAAACTGCAAAAAAATTTCAAGCTGATTTTCTTGCTCATGATTGCATTTTTATACGAGTGTTACATCACGCCATGCTGTTTTACAGATTTGCATAAATTAATATGTAATTCGTGGGCATTTCGGTGTAAAAATGCAACAATAACACGTCAACAACAACAACAACTGGCGATTCTTTCTTTCTTCACATTTTTTTCTCTCATTTCCTTCTTTCTTTCTTGTTTCCTTTTTTATTTCTTACTTTCTCCGAGTATTTTTTTCTTTGGTTTTTCATTCTTTTTTTCCCTCATTTCATTTTTTCTTTCTTTTTTCTTCTTTCATTTTCTCTAATTTTTAAATAATTATTATTTTTATTTAAATTTTCTTTCTTTCTTTTTCAGGATTTCTCCTCTTATATTTTCTTATTTTTTCCTCATCTAATTTTTTTTCTTGTTTCTTTCTTTTATTTTCTTGTCATTTTCTCTATTTTTAAATTATCTTTCTTTTTATTTCTGTTTTTTTGTTTCTTCCTCTTTCTAAATAATTATTTCTTTCTAACTTTTAAACTGTATTCTTTCTCTAAAATTCTTTTGCTTACTTCTATTTTTTTTGCATTTCCTCATCCCTCTTTCTTTGTTTTTTTCCTTCATTTTCTTCCTTCCATTCATTGTCCTCACCTCTTTCTTTCTTTCTTTTTCAGGATTTCTCCTCTTATAATTTCTTATTTTTTCCTCATCTATTTGTTCTTGTTTCGTTCTTTTATTTTCTTCTGTTATTTTCTCTATTTTTTATCATCTTTCTTTTTTATTTCTATTTTTGTTTCTTCCTCTCTTTCTAAAGAATTCTCTTTCTTTCTTTCTTTCTTTCTTTCTTTCTTTCTTTCTTTCTTTCTTTCT
>JANZLB010000021.1:2135554-2145665 GCA_026167865.1 Notarius quadriscutis
AAGCCCACCACGTGATGCATGACGTAGTATCTTGAATTGGGTCATGGTGAAGCAGGAAAAAATAGTGGAGAATTTAGGGCCACGTGGCTGTCAAAGTCCTTCCCACACCATTCAATGGTGCGTTTGGCGGCACCGATCTCCATTTCGTAGCCCTCGGCCTATATTACATAGCTAGGGTTACAGTGGGGGGCGTGTCCTCTGGTATCCGCAAGAGTTTGACTCCTCACTCGCATCTGTCTTGCAGCGTGCCTTGCCAGAAGGCATCGTTTTTATGATGGTCTCTGGTATGACCCAACCATGAGTAGAACTTATGATTTCCAGATTGAGAGGCGGACACACTAACCACTAGGCCATTCGCCGGTTGGTGAATTTATGTGGCTGTAAATTCATTAATTGTTCAATTTAAAAAAACACTAATAAAATCGGAAGTCTATAATTTGAATTCAACAGCTTTTAGTCCACTAAACAAAAGTAATTGGGTGTCGGGAAAATTCTTTTCATTACCTACACTTGAAAAATCTAAAAGGCAGTACAGCTTTAAATCACTGATTTCTTTCATTGACGCACAAATTCACGATTAAAGCCTGAAAGAAAACAAAACAGTTTGAATGAAATGTCTGTGACATGTTTTGGTGAAAATACCACAAGGACCAAACCCCACAGCTCCTTCTCACCGCGTCTAAACAGCCCTGTTCCTTTCAATGATAATGAGCCTGGGCTGACTCCACCCCCTTCTTCCACTAACCAATCAGGTAGCACTTTCCTCATGGCTATTCATTCGCAAAGGCAGGTCTCAAGCCATGAGTGGAGAGACTCAGACGAGGGGGGCGGGATTATTCTAATGAGCTCCCCTTGTGATGTAGAAAGAGGAGCCGAGTCTGAACAGCTCACTGCCGCTCATGTTTTCTGAAACAGGCGGAATGAATGCATGGATGTGCATGAGCACTGAAAAGTGTGTTTCTTAAAAATATACAAAGTAATGGCGCCCTATAAAAGCAGGAGGAGTTATGTGTCTATGGTAGCTGATGCGCTGCAGTGGCTGAGCTGCGTTACTGGAAGATTTAGCACATGTTGTGCTCCTGAGGTGTTTTTTCACCATTTATCCTCCATTTTGTTTTTTTTTAAGCTTTTTTATGACGTTGCTATGACTAAATGTACGTCACCTGTGCCATGAATGCTCACTCTTTTGGTAAATCCAGTGAAAGATGATGTTTTAGTCATGGTGCACACCCCTCATGGAAACCAAATAAATAACCAATATAATATAATTATTGAGGTGAAGCAGATTTAAAATGAGTAACGCGTCACAGTGCAGTGAAAAGGAGTAGCGTGAACCGTAAAGGATGTTCGCAGTCTCAGCGAAGCATGAAACAGGTTTAGATGAACGCCGGAAGAAGGTTTTGGGACGTGTGAGTTTCTTCACCTCAGCAGTGAGGGTTCTCAGTTATATTCCGGTCGACCACTTTGAACTCCTTCTGAGCCTGGAGGGGAAAAAAAAAAAACCTCTGATTGGACGCTTATTAAAGTAAAGTAAAGTCCTCGAGCTGGATCAGAAAAATCCAGAAGACTGAGCGTAAATCTCTGGCATGTGAGCACAGCTTATAAATTCCAAACTTGTGATTAAAGATTTCATGCTGCACGCTGTGGGAGAGAAGATTTGCACAAACAAAAGAACAATAAACACACACACACACACACACACACACACACACACATGTATGCAGACAGAAATATGCCGCTGATCACACACCTGGCCCAATCGGACTGAACCCAGTCAGGTGTGAGATTGTTTTAAGGAGCCGTAACAAACAGGCGGCAGATTAATCCGGATTATAAATCTCTGTGGAGTGTAAATTCACCGCTGTGTGTTCTCTCTGCCTGGACTGAATATTTTATGTTTTGGTGTTGGTTATGAGCTCATCCGGCCGACAGGTGATGAGTTTATGCCATCATGTGTTGTCCGGCGTCGTCCACATTTCACGAAAATCGCTTCGTTTTTGATTTTTATTCTTTTTGGCAGGAAGACGGGTCTGCCTGGGCTGCATATAACTTCTATCCTAATTGCAGTTAATAATGAAGATATGGAGTAATTAATTAATCCCTAACGAGTAGTTTCCACACAAATTGCTTCTTCTCTCTCAATACTTTATCAATTTTGATTCTTTCTGGTATGAAGGTAGGGGAACCTGGGGTGCATCGAACTTCTAGCCAGATTTGCTTCATTACAATTATTAATGAAGTTATGGACTAATTACGCTTTAAAGTCTTAAAGTTCAACAGAAATTGCTTCTTCTCAGTCAATTCCTCACCGTTTTGGATTCTTTCTGGTAAATAGGTCGGTATTCCTAGGGTGGATATCACTTCTATATATAGCTTGCATGTAGTGTATATGGCTTACAACATTTATTGCGCAAAGTGGCCCACTTCAGATCGTTCCTTCTGGACTAGATGGGGCCAGAGTGAACTACGCTGTCATGCACGGTCTCGGTAAATATTCTCCAGATGGATTTTAAGAGCACTCGCAAGACACACGATGCTCCCTGGAGCCAAATTGAGTGATGTTCCTCATCACGATGTTCCACTTTATCACAGTCCTTTAGATACGGCACTCCGTGATAACCGTGCCTTCATTTCATTGTCTCCGTTTGGATTGTTTCATTTCCGAGGTCTCTCTCAAGTTCACACCGAGTCATGTGGCAGGAAGGAAGTCTAGTCAGCCAGAATTGTGGATGAGGACAGTCCGGCTCGCGCCACTTTCCCGCTATCACAGCCAACAGAGACGGATTCTCTCTCTGGCCTCCGGTTCTTTCCATCCAAACTCTCACTTTCTCTGTCTCTCTGTTCACTCCCTTCATTCTTTCATTGTGATCCGGCTAATTTCTTGTCTCTGTTGCTTCCTGTCTTTCTCTTTCTGTCCACCATGACTGAAGAGATGAGAATGAAAAGGGCAAATCAGTCAAACATGGGGGCACAAACATGTGCAAATGTTTGTGCCCCCACAAACAAGTCAAAGAGATTAATGGTAATTTATGTCAGGAATAACACACTCTGTGCCATTGTGTTATCGGAAAGTAAGCAGTGATGCCATGGTGTAATAAAGCAGAGTTACTGTTACCACACGAAAGTTGATTATTTTCCTATAACAGCATGTTATGAGTTTGTATTTTATTCCTTTTATAACACAGCAATTTGCCAGTGATTCAAATTTGTAATTTATTACAGAGTCACGCTGGATTTTTCACACATTTATCGTTACTTTATGCTCTGGAACAGCCATGAAACTTGTTATAGCAGGTATCAATATATAAACTGTCATTTCACCATCATTACACCATCGCCAGGCTCTCTTTTACTCTCTCTTGAAGTTTACTGGACAAGAAAAAAAAACACAGTTTGTCAAGTTACTGAGAAACCGGAAAGCGTAAAGTCCTGTTCTGAATTTGTTCCTGCATTATCACAAGAAACCAAAAACGAGACCATCAGTGACGGTGTAGCTCACTCCGGTCCCGTCTAGTCCAGAAGGAACGATCTAAAGTGCGCCACCTTGCGCAATAAATGTTGTAAGCTACATACACGATATACAAGCTATATATAGAAGCGATATCCACCCTAGGAATACCGACCTGTTTACCAGAAAGAATCCAAAATGGCGAGGAATTGACCGAGAAGAAGTGATTTTTGTTGAACTGCTCATTTAGGTTTAATTAGTCCATAACTTAATTAATAATTGTAATGAAGCAAATATGGGTAGATGTCATATGCACCTTAGGTCCCCCTACCTTCATACCAGAAAGATTCAAAATCGGTGAAGAATTGAGGGAGAAAAAGCGATTTGTGTGGAAACTGCTTGTTAGGGATTGATTTGATTAATTACCCCATATCTTCATTCTTAATTGCAATTATGCAAATTTGGGTAGAAGCTATATGCACCCCGGGAAGACCTACCTTCCTGCCAAAAAGAATAAAAATTGGTGCAGAATTGAGAGAGAAGGAGCGATTTTCGTGAAATGTGGACGACGTCGGACGGACGCTGGACAACACATGATGGGATAAACTCATCACCTGTCAGCCAGATGAGTTAAAAACAAAAAACTCAAAATGAAATCGGTTCAAACATTTCTATCTCCCTTTACAGAAAGTGTTAAATTTTGTGAACACTTTGTCCACACTTTATAACTGCCTCAAGTTTTTTTTTTTTTTGAACATCTAACTTCGGAATCGCTCACATTCCTTTGAAAAAGCAAGGGGGTGCAAACTTTTGCACTCAACAACAAACCTTTGTAATGATTTTGACGTGCGGTTTGCACCACGCTAGACTGGTAGCTGTAAACTTTTTTGTGTTTGTAACGTTGGCTTCATGGCTCCGGTGCAAAACCAAATGTGTATCAGGTGATCAGCTGTTGAGGAATTTTTAAAAACTTTTCCTGTTCCTTTCTGAACACGAGAAAAATCTTGGCTTTGCGAATTAAGGAATACAAATTCTTATCATCAAACACAAATGTGCTCTTATTCCTAAACTGTAATTTCTGTAACCCACTCCTGATCCCTGACCTTTGTTTTTGTTTTTCTTTGCATTTTAATTTGCCACGAATTAATTAACGGACAGTGTTATTCGTGTCCATGTTGAGGCGAAGTATTTTCTTGACTCTGGAATTCTTTGCCCTCTGTTTATTTTTCCATCACACGGGGAACGTCTTGTGTTGACAGTAGTATGTGCGTCCATATTTATCCCTACACTGAGTCAGACTCCAGCCGGCCAGACTGACGCACACAGTTAAAAAGGTCTCATTTCCTGTCCCCAGCCAGGAAGCGAAGGAAGCAGCGTGGCACCACAGAGGTTGTGCAACTCAGTGCATGAAGGCTTTACTGGACAAGGGAAAGGGTGAGAGAGACTGAGAAAGAGAGAGAGAGGAGATGATACCATGCAACACGTAAATTTTTTGATCTGAAGCAATAGGACTGCTCACTTCTCCTGGGAAGCTCAAAGGAAATTGACTCATTGTGTAATCTTTAAAGTCCTGTATGAATGAATAGAAACATGAATCAGTGGATCTGAATGTGATTTTACTGTTTTAGAGAAATGATACGCCTACAGTTGCAAGATTTGGTGCATGAACTGAATTTTGTATCTAATTCGTATAAGCCATATTATTCTATCTATATTCACTGGATATGAGCAATCGTGTGCTCTGATTGGCTACTCGACTACTAGGATATCAGCACATATACCGTGAGTAGAGGAAAACAAAATGGTGGAGCGTGTTGCTGAACCAACCGAGGACGAAATAAAAACTCAACTCGAAAACAAAACCCCCAAAAATACAAAAAAAAAAAGCAACAAAATATCGAATGAAAGTATTTGATGGTAAGAACATATCTTTTTTTATTTTTCAAGAATTGTTATTATAGCATTTTTCACAAATTACATAAAAATGCTATTATGTGGATGGAATAAAACAGTTATTCCACTCAATCTTGCTGTACACAGTTTATAGGCAGCTCGGTGCTACGCAACTCGTCGGCTATCAGCTCATGTACGACTCGATTGCATGGAATAACTGTTCATTATTTCTGCTTATACAGCAAAGCAGAGTACGTATAGTGGTTAAGCAAAAATGATGAGATGGTATGAGGGATACTTGACAAATGAGCCCACTTTGCCCATTTGATTGCTTGAAAAATGCACACTTTTTTATTATAAAGTACACTGCACCTTATTTCTCAAAGAAGTATACATCATGTTGTAATGTACACTACGCAGAAATCGCTGTACTCCATTTCCGCTGTCAGTCACGGCAATCCCAGCCAATCAGCTGCCTCTGTGAGTTCATGTATGCAGAAGAGGGCGGATAGCACTTTCCTTTGAGTGTGTTACGCCACCCTGTGACGCGGCATGAGCAGTGGTTGGTTGGATTCACGTGTCTAATGAGGGAGGAGAGCTGACTGATGGGTGGGACTTGGTCTAAAGACTAATTTAGGAAGAAAAATAAAAGCAGGCAAAATTTCCGAGGATGTGTGTGGTTTAAATTTTGAAATCTTCTTTGTCTAACATTTAGACACTGAACAACACTTCATGGTCGTTTGTTGGACAGCCTTACCATCAGTTTCACATCCCTCCAGCTGCTCAGGGCAGTGAGCTGGTATCATGGGCAAAGGACCAGTTCGGAGGAGTTTCATCCTTCACAACACTCTGCGATTCGCTGACCGTCAACTTCACCGAGGTTAAAGGTTCGAGATCACATCTCAAAAAAAAAAAATTCTTACATTCTGACTAATTTTGTTTTATTCATGCTCCTCAAATAAATAGAAGTGGCCACTGTTTGTGAATTAAAGCCAAAAAACGTGATGTTATGGTTAACACGTGACGAGAATTCTCCACACTCTCGTCTCAGGAACTCCGCTTGCGTCCGAGTGCCAGCTCAAGTGGGAATTAGCGACGATGAAGAAGTCACTGCTGGTCAGCAGTAACACGAAAGTTGTTGAATCTTGCTTACCCAAAAAATCTACGGACGAGCTTCACGTCATCAACATCCCGGATCACGTCGTCAGGTGATCAGTCTCAGGAGTTCATCTCGCATCTCATCACTGCAGGCTTTCAGTGTCAGTTTATTCGTACACATTTATTAAACACACTCGTACTCCCGGATCACAGGAACGTCTCGGTGCATGTGGTTCCGTCCAACGTTAAGCTGGTCCTAAGGGGTCCGACTGGAACGTCGTGGAAGGTCAACTCTCAGGAGGTCTCGTTTGTGGTGAGTGAAGAACACGATGTGCTCCAGTGTCACTCTGCACATGAATTATTTTATTAATTACAGATGAATATGTTACACATGAAGGAATTACTTTGTTCATGTATTCATTACAGATTAATTAATGAATTTTAAAAATAGCAAAGTGGCGTTCATGAGCTCAATCATTTTAAACATCTCTAAGTGACATTAATTAGTTAATTAATTAAACAAACATAAAAAGATAATGATATACAGTATTATGCTGCTTCTTTCTTGGTGAATGAACAAAATGCACTATAATGTCATTCAAAAAATTATTGATTTATTACAAATTAATAATTTCCTCTGAATTTTAATGAATGAATTAATTTATTTATTGAGATGAAATAATTAATTAATTAAAAACATTTTAAAGTGATATTTCATGAATTATTAAAATAAAAAAATTTCAAAGTAGCATTAACTGATTCATTTATTTTTTATTTATAAATAAATAAATAAATAAATAAATAAATGTTTCTTTCCTGGTGAGTGAACATATTTCATCAGAATATCATTTTGCAAATTTGCTTATTAATTGTTTATTACAGATTAATTGAATAATGTCATGCCAATGAATTTATTCCATTTTTACAAATGTATTCATTTTTTAATTGTTAATTTAAATGTGTTTTTTTTATTGGGGGAAAAAAAAGACATTCATTAATTTATGAAACATAAATTAATTAAATTCAAACTTGGCTTGCTGATATTTCACACTGCAAAAAAATTATTTATGTATTTGTTACAAATTAATTGAGTAATGTCAAATGTACTTAATTTATTCCTTTATTGCAGATGTATTAATTTTTTAATTGTTAATTTGAGTGTTTTTAAATCACACTTATTTTTTTTAATTGGAAAAATTACATTCATTAATTTATGAAACATAAATAAATTAAATTCAAGTCTGACTTGTTGGTATTTTGCACTGCAATCTAAAAAAATTTTGTTTGTTTGTTTATGTGCTGCGTCATTGGAATATTTTCAGATTTTTATGGCGTGTTTATGAGCTGTATTAGGTTTCTTTTTGTATTTGGATTTTTATGGATTGTTCCATAATAAGAACTATACATTACATTCTGTGTAAATGCTGAACTTGCAATATAAGTACGCTTATTTTTATTTTATACATGTTCAGGTTTATAATTGTTGATGTTGTTGGTTTTATTGGAATGTTATGGCAGCTCCATGTGCCCTTCATGTGAGTGATGGAAGCTGGAGTATGATTAATTTTTTATGCTTATATTACGTTGTATTTTTTTCGCTTAGATTACATCTTCTATATACTTTCCTTTTTGTGTAGTCCAACAATGTCGTCTATTTAAACGGTCTGGCTGTAAATCCGATGAAGAACCTCTCCGACAGTGACAGCGAGCTCCAGGATCAGGCCCTTGCTCTTTTTAAGAGCAAATTAATCAGCAGCTACACGAAGATTCATCTGAAGAGCCCGAGGATCGTGATCAGGATTGGAAAGAGACACACTGAAGGTAAAAACCCAGTGATTATGTTAATGATTTAAATTCAGGAGGTTAAAGGGGCGGTCTGATATTTTACAAGTATTTCTAGATGTGCAGTGATCAGAAAGCTTTGTTCAATACCTCAGAAAAATGGTCATTTTTAATATTGCTATGTTGTTGATGTTGATTGGGGATTCATTTTCAGCTTTTCTATTACGTTTTTCTGGCCCGGAAATCAGCTCCGCCCTCAGCCAAACAGCCCCACGTCTTATTACTAATAGAGCATGCTTCATTTATATTAGGTATAGCTGAAGGTGTTAAAAGTTTACAAACTGCTTCTTTAATACAACAGGAAGGTTTGAGTTAGGTGTTCTGTGTAGGAGTGTAAGTGGAAAGCACACAGAAATATGATACATACAGACATGAAAGTAGAGTCTGTACGTTTTTTAAAAAATTGAAATCTTACTTACTTGATGTGAAAGAGGCTAATTAAAATGATATACTGTTTTTAACATGGTGTTACAATTAGCAGCCATTTTGCATGCAAATGAATGTATAGAAATAAGTTAATTAATATAAAATGAGGTTAGAGGCGGAGTTGATACCTAATTAATCAATCAATTAATTTTTCATTAAAGTTGCTCATGTACAGGATCCCTCAGGATCGTCTTCATTTCGAGCGTGGATTCATGCTGGAATGTAACATTTCCAATGAACTCGCTTCAAAATGCGATGGGCGCTTGATTTTGGGATTCCTGTCTCACGAGCCATTTGTCGTACAGATTTCTGTGGGGATCGGTTGAGGGTTTCCAGCAACTGATTTTCCTTTGCTGGTCTTCCTGAACGCTCCTTATGGATGTCATGCACAGTTCCATCTGATTCAAACTTATCTAGGATGCAAGCAATGGTGCGTCGTGTTGGTGGATCTTTGTGAAAATGGACGTGACATGGAAAATGTCTTCTAAATTGTCTTTGCACTTCCATGATGTTTTTGTGCTTCCAGTAGCACTTTATGATAAATTTTCTTTCTTCAAAACTTAGTCGTACTTTGGCCATTATCCAGGTTAATTTGATCTGAAAAGAAATGAAAAATCCAATGAATTATGAGGAGTCAAAATGTGAGTAAATTTTTTTTGGGACACCCTGTATAGAATGTGATTTTTTTCCATTATTATTATTTTTTTCACAATACAAAAACAATAAAACCCTCTGGTATACCTATACACATAATAAATGCCGTGGTGTTTTTACTGAGGGAAATGGAAAAATGTGGTTCAGCTCTATTAAATTAATTAATTGTTTGTATTCATTAATAAGTCCATTGTGCTGTCTCATTTGTATGGAGAATGTAAATGTGTTTAAATGTTAGTTGATCTTTCCTTACACATCTTTCTGCGTCTTGGTTTATGTCTGACAGCTCAGTACCGTCAGGCGAAGCGAGGCTCTCTGGGAGCTGTGACAATGAGTCAGCTGATGAAGAGACAGCTGGAACATCAGTCCAGTGCGCCACACAATATCAGCACTTGGGAAACAGGTTCTTACCCGCACTGTAGGAAAAAAAAAATTCAAAAGAATTGTTCACATTCAGCACACAACACTTGTTGATGCTGTCCAGAAACCAGACAGACAAAGTTTTAGGAAGTCCTAATGATGAACTTTCATAAATTTGTGCCATCAGGTCTCACTAAGACAAGCCTGCTGTCAGCTCCTAGCACGGTCAGCATGTTTGTACCTGCACCAGAGGACTTCAGTGATGAGCAACCAACCAATATGGCTGACAGGTGGATTTATTTCATATGTGTATGCATCACAGGGCTGACACATAGACACAGACAACCATTCACACTCACATTCACACCTACGGTCAATTTAGAGTCACCA
>JANZLB010000021.1:2489343-2501196 GCA_026167865.1 Notarius quadriscutis
ATCAGTGCTCAAGTCCAAGTCAAGTCATGAGTCCTTAAAATTAGGGCACGAGTCAGACTCGAGTACTACAAGCCTGGTTCCTGTTTACACTTATGTTATCACAGCTATAAACAGTTGTTCCATTATCAGACTTTTTTTTTATTAATAAGACAAAAAAGTCAGAAAACTTAGGTACAGTTGCAAAGCGCTGACACTGAAGACTCCTTCCATAAATATTCCATAAACAAAACATTTCTTGACAGAAAGCTTCACCTTATCTATAACTACATGCCTTTATATTAAACACCTACTGTTAATATAATCCATTCATTATAGAAAAGACCTTCTGACCAATCAGAATCCAGGATTTAACGGCATTGTGATATAATACTGAAATAATAAGACAATAATAATACGCAACATGTAAGCTGTTGCATGCAGGTAAACACTACGCAGGCCGCTGATAGTTAATTGTGTTATCAGTTCTACATCATGATACAAGCGATCACAAGTCATTGTTGTTGTTGTTGTTTTTCTTTGTGAAGATCTCCATTGTATTCAGGAAATTGCTTTAAATCACTTGTTGGTCCAGTCTCTATCATTTCTAATTAGAAAGCCGAGAACAAAATTGACATGCAGCTGAATGTTTGACAAACACAAACACAGTTTTGCGTCTCCGTCAAGCCTCCTTTTGTTTCGCTAACGCTAGATGATGCGTGGTCGGCTACAAATGTGAAGGAAATGAAAAGTGCTCCACTGGGATGGAGATCACTGGAGTGGTGTCTTCACAAAAAAAAGAATGGCGCGCATTCGGAGGATGCTATGTTTTGGTGGTGGAGTGTGTCTGTGTGGGTGTGGGTGTGTGTGTGGGTGGATGTGTTCTTATGAGCTCAAAAAGATCAAGGCGAAGGAGAAGACGTCCTCTGAACAATCGTTGTTCCAGGAAGGTGCGGACAGGCATTTTCATTTTCCCTCACTGTGTGAAACATGGTGCCATCAGGGTCGGCAGTTCAGCGTGGCTATTCGGTGCCGTGGATTATCCCGCCGTGCTCACTCTTAATGTCACCCACTTTTAATGGAAAAAATGAATCTCCTGGTGAAATTGCTTTCAGGGGCCTGACATGGCGTAGGTGACTCACTGCTGATGGATTGGCATTCTTGGGAAAGCAGAGCAGCACGTTGCATCTGAGAAAAAACATAACAGGGCAAGTGGGGCTTCAGTTCCAAGCCACGGTGGATGAGGTGTTCAGTATTAGCATTACACAGCTGCAGATTAACATCACTGTTTTTGAATAGTTCTCCAGCACATACTGTATTCATATTGCTCTAAGCAGAGGACACATTGTATATGGTCAGGGGTTTTACACTTTCTTCAAAGGTTTAGCTTCTACCTGGGAGACACTATGTTGTCAGGAGAACCCCCTCAAAAATGTGCCACATGGAAGCAGGATTGGACATGATTTTCCAGAACATACCATCTTCTACACTCTTGAAATAAAATGTTTTTCATTGGAAACTTAAAGGTACTTAGATTAAGAAAGGCATTCTACTTGACCATCTCTGAAATAGAACCCTTAAGGGGTTCCACATTTTCTAGGCTTGGATGAACATACCTTTCTTGGATAATTATCTTCCAAAAGTATTCTTCTTGACCGTCTGTCAAAGGGTTCACCACAGAGGTCTTTAAGAACAGTCAAACAATCACAGAATCCTTAAAGTTTCTACATTTTCTTAGATTGCATCTCATGGATGCAGAATTGGATGTGGAGATATTATTGAGCATACCATTTTGTACACTTAAAAAAAGGTTCCTTAAGGATTCCTGATGGGTTATTGAAAGGTTCCTCAAGGGTTCTTCAGGTAGTTGATGGTTTTAAGCAACCTAAAGGCATCTACCTGGCCCTCTCTGAAAGAGAAACCCTCTGACATATGGTTCTACACTGAATCTTCAATGGTTCCCCAGAGGCACAATTGAAGATCCATTAAGGATTCTAATTTTTCATGGACACAAGCCTGTTGATTGAAAGCCAAAGAACCTTTCATGCTTGTACTTTTTCTAAGATTGTAGATCACATATGCAAGACTGAATCTAAAGATTTGACAGAACATCCTGTATTTTATGTTCCGAAATAAATGTGTTCCTCAAGGGTTTTATGGATTGTGAATTATTCTTATGTTTATAAATATGTTCTGCTTGACCCTCAATAAAAGAGAAGCCCTCTGTCATAGGGTTCTAGAAAGCACCACTAAGGGTTCTCCTAGAAACACATGGATGCAGGATTGAATGTGGAGGTTTCACAAAAAAATACAGTTTTGTATGTTCTTTTAAAAAGGTTCCTCTATTTTATTTTTGATAGTTAATGGTTCTTAGCTTCCTAAAAGCACTGTACTTGACTGTCTCTGAAAAAGCAACCCTTTGTCACAGGGTTTTAAAAGGTGCTTTTGGACCAAACAGTTCTCAGGACTTATTGAGAGGAACGACCTACTGGGGAGCTCCCTTGAGAAGTACAAACCTTCAAGGGCTTTTTTTTTTTTCTTTTGGCATTTGCACCACCAGTAAGAACACTGAAGCTGTGCAACCCTTCTTACTTGCGTGATGCTAGCAGGAAATGTTAGTGGATATTTATATATTCCGCTTAGACGTGCCAAAATCATGCTGTATTTCCTTTGTTGCATATAGGCTCAATAAAGCCTGGACTTCATCATCCATCCATTTGTTGGTGGGTTTTGTTCTCCATTTTTTAACACTTAGAGCTGCTGTTTATGCCGCAAATATTTTACACCAGATTTTTAAAAATGGTGGTTGCTGGTCCTGCAATGGCCCAATCATGTACATTTACATCACTCATGATTTCTCTTCTACTTGGAGAGTACCTACCCTGAAATACGGGCTATAAAACCCCTCAAAACAGTGTTCTAAGAGCAACAGTCATTCTCTGTTCCTGCAGTGTGACCACACAAAAAAGGAGGAACTTCCTTCAAAAGTTATAGGAACTATGGAAAAATTCCTCTGGTCTAAAAGCTCCTCCAGAGAACATTGAAGGACATTCTCAGAAAGACAACAAAAGTTTCCTTGAGGATTGTTGCAATTTTACAATCTTCTCCACTCTTTGAACAACAATAACAACAACAACAACATAGTTCCTCTAACATTCCTCTTTTTTGGATAGTTTATGGTTCTTAGCTTCTGAAAGTTGTTCTGCTTCACCTTCTCTGAAAGAGAAAATCTTTGTCATAGGGTTCTACACAGAACCACACCTTCAGTGGTTTCCCCAAAGGGCCAAAACAACAAACCATTATCAGTGGTCTATTGAACCTTACTGTACCATACAGTACACTCTTACAGAACAATGTTGTATTTAGCTCCTGAAAGTTTTAATGGTTGTCCCTCTGAGGGAAAATTTTAAGGTACCAGGCAGAAGGTATCTCGCAACAGAAGGTTTTCAACAGACCAGCTTTCAACAAAATAAGCTACCTGCATTAAGATTAACCATCCGAAGAACCCTTGAAGAGTCTATGGGATAAATGTTGGGATCCACTATTAACTGTTTTTATTTCATCACTTCTCTTCTCATAATTTGTCACACTTTAATATGGTCCTTTAAGAAAGTGTCCCTTAGGGGTTCTTTGGCTGGTTAAGCCCATCCAAAGGTTTTTATTTGGATAAAAGGTTGGATGGGGGACCATTGGATGGGGAAACCATGGCACAAAAGTTAGCGAAGCCACTTTGGGATCAAAAGGTCACTGGTTTGATTCCCTGTACCAGCAGGAATTGCTGAAGTGCCCTTGAGCAAGGCACCTAACCCCCAACTGCTCCCCAGGCTGCTCTGGGTACATTGTATGTTGCTTTGGAGAAGAGCATCTGCTAAATGCCCATAATGTAAGGGCTCTTAACTTTTGAAAGGGGTTTGATACAGTATCAATGTAAAAATATCAAATGAGGGAATTGTCCATTTTGATAACTAACTTACTGAGAGTGTTTGGTAGTTGACTCAAATTTTTAGATCAAAAATATTTCCATTGCTAAATTTCCTGCACTGAAACTCTGTCCAGTGAATCACCACACAGTTCCAGTCAGATATAAATTCAACATGAGATCTGTAGGTCTTGGTGCATAATGTTATCAGCATCACTGCATCTGTTCCTTGTTAGTTTTAGTCTCTGTTCTTTGGTAGAAATAGAACTGGACATTAGCAAACCCGCTGGTGCACCAATTAACCAAAATCACTCGCTGCAGGGATCTGTCCGTTTTTCAAACGAACCATGCTGGAAGACCGATTTGCGCTTGATTATGCGGTTGTGCAGCTGTCTGTTTGTTCTCGACAATAAGAAATAAACACATGGTGCCACAGAAATGTTGCGTCGGAGTCGGCTGCACTCTCAAATGAGGTCGCTGGGGAATTAACTTGTGACAAGAATCCCGTGCTTGGTCTCTGACCATCAAAAGAAGCGAGAGAAGCAAACGCAAAAAAGAGGGAGATGAACAGAATTGAGATGAGATGAGCAAACCAACACAGGGTTTTTCAGATCTTGCAGCGCTGTATGTTATTACAGGAAGGCGTGTGGGTAAAGATGGGCTGAAACATATGTGTCAAAAGTAATGGCACATCTGTCAGGAAGGTGTCATGTCATCACATGTGTTATGTAGCAGATATTTTGTGGATTACATGAGAAATGCAATTGCATTAGATCCACAGCATTGTCCAAACACGTGACTAAAACTCTGAATCACAAGAAGCCCATTTTTCAGTTTGTTAATCTGAACATATGGCCCAAACTGCATATGCTTGCACATATGGCTAATGACTAGGGCTAAGGGGCATGTTTGAGCTATAAGCTACATTTGATTCTATGCCAATTTGAGAAAGAGTGGTTGTTAGCGACAGAAATCTTTGTGGTGTTCGCATTTCCTGAAGCCAAATAACCCAGAAAGCATTCAAAGAATGTACTGTAAAGGGATTTTGAGAGCTGCCTTGCAATGCTAGGCTGCTACAGCAACCAAGAGCTAAGAATGGTCTGTACAACAATTTTGAAATGCTTCCAAGGCTTCAGAGTCTTTTGAAAATCGGGGATCCAGATCTAAAATGCTGATGTGCCACACAATAAATATAGCAAGAAATCAACTCTATAAACCCGATTATTTTATGATAACTACTGGCTAAGCATTGTGGTCTGTCTTCCCATACCATTTTGCTTTCGATGATATTTGTAATCCATTGCAGCTCTTGCTCATTAAGGGATCTGTTAAGAATACCAGTATACATTCCTCTCAGACATTCCTCATAACTTCCCACACACACATTCATTTCCTCATCATTTTTTCTCTCTGGTGCAACTTTATGCACAGGCTTAATACGCCTCATTATCTGCCCTACTTTACCTTGAGATTTGTTGATGCGAAGGCAGACACAGTGCAATTTGCATATATTTGCTCCCACTCCCTTGAAGAGCAGTAATTAGAAAGCGCTTAGATCCATTTCACAAGGCAAGAGCCCGTGAGCTTCACCTGTCATGTGGGCCGCAGCAAACCTCAGCTGCACAATTGAATTAGCATCGCCCAGTGTTTTTGCAGTGCTCTGGCTTATAGTGGGAAAATCCGATGCAGCCCAAAGGTAAAAACCTGTTGATCCCGATTCTGTGAGATGTCTGACTAAGGATGTGTCATCATCAGAAATTATTCTGGTGCTGGCAGCGCAGCGTGGGCCAACCCCATGCAGGTAGACTTAATTGTACGATGATGCCTAGCGCTACCAGCTGCCTGGTGATGTTTTCATTATGACGCCAACCTCAAAGCCCTCCAAAATTTCTGCTGATTGTTTGACACCTCCAGAAACACTGCGCCATTCACACATTCCACTGAGCCACACCGAGCAGCTCCCAGTGGAAATAAATAAGGCAATGTGTGAGTGCCGTGATAAGGGGTGGATTATCTTATTCACTTTCAGAAGAAGAAGGGACTGTGCCTATCTATTTATAAATGCTTGTTACAGGGATGGAGTCTTTTAGTTTAAGCACCCAAAGGTTGCAGCATACTCTTAGTACCTCAGGGAATGTTATACTCAGTGATGGCTGGTCAGGGTATTCGATGTGAGGCTCAAATACAATAGCTATCTGTAGCTTATCAGTGAAACATATAATTTGGAGCAATGCATTATATCACTAGGTTTCATTGATGAAACGATGTGGGCAAATGATTATGGGCAGACAGAGAATTCCATCCATTCATCCATTATCTATGTGTACCATTATCCATCACACGCTAAATCGGCAGGGTCACAGGGGAAACTGGAGCCAATCCCAGCTGATTCTAAGCGAGAGGTGGGGTCCACCCTGTGCAGGTCATTGAATTACATTTATGATATTTTAATTTTGTTGCTTGTTTCAAGTCATAGCACAACCAGACATGGTGACAGAAATGTTGTCTCACTCTCTGTCTGCCTTTGTGTATATTTCTGTTTTTAATCGTATGCTCATTTTAACCAAGTCACTGTAACATATCAATTTTCCACTAAGGAACTGACAAAGTAGAGTCTTATCTTATTGTACCACAAGGGACAAGCTATGTTTTGAGGATTTATGTGTGTTTACTGATGACATCAAGTGCTGTACCCTTGTCTGCATGATAGATCCTACCTTGAAAAATAATAAGCCCAACAAACAGAATTCAGTACGAGAGAGACCTGTCCTACTTTATTCATTCCCTGGCTTGAAAGATGTGTAAGAAAAATGGCTCCAAATTCTCCTAATTATCCGATGATGTGAAATCATGAAGCAGAAATTTGAGTTTATTGGTTGCTACCCCAAGCACCAAGGCAATTTAATTTAAGGCTGATGAAGGAAGTAAGCAGGTAAGGGTTTAATGCTGAGGTACATCCTCTGAGGCAAGGATCAAGTCAATTACAAACCCTTGAGATCCAGCCTCCATGTCCCTAGTTACCCTGATTCTTCCATCCTAGTGATTAACACATCTCCCAAGGCCAAAGACTCAAGTGGCGGCAGACGCTGATGCCAGAGATCTCCATGGCGATGACCCAGTGGTGCTGAATCAAAGCTTAATGAACCACTTTGGTTCTCTTACTCTCTCTCCGACCCATTGATAATGTTTTTCATTCCTGCTTAGTTACACTCGGATGGGGTGATTTGCACCGGAATGCACCTCAGATGCATTTTAGTGTCTTTGTCAAGGGGTTTTTCAATTTTGCACTCCATTACAGGAAGTGTGTTTCTTTGTCTATAGCGAAGTTCAAATGAAAAAGCAATCTGGCCAATATAAGAGATTAGCAAGCCGACAGTCGGCCCATTGGCGGAAATCAACTCAAGTGTGATGTTCATCTGTATTTACTTAATTAAGATAGGAATCGTGAACAATGATAGCCAGTGGGCAGCTCTTGTTTTGATAAGAAAGCATTGTGGGTGTCTTTATTTGGATTTTGATATGCTTATTCTTTTTTTTTTGGACTCAAGGCTAAATGTGATTGGCTGCTTCATATTATCTTTATGCTCTGCTGATCCTTGTCTTAGTTTGAATCATAATTATTATAATTCACTTGATTATAAGAGAAAATAAAACACAGTTGTCCCTACCAAAACTCTTTAAAGAAGTCAATCATTGAAACTTTATATTTTTTCCTTTTCTGTACACTGTGTAAAATAAAATGTTACTAACATTAAATAACTGCAAATCACACAGAGCAAGACTGAAATTTTTTAGTCCTGATTTTACCTTCAATATATTTACACCAAAAATGGTGCCACTGATATGATTTGGTTTAAAACTTTTCACTACTCCTTTCTAGACAAGAACAACATTCAGTGGTGACCATCTTGGGTCTTTGAACTCTTATCATATGCACTGGCTTTCAGTGTTAGTCATTTTGTTCCTCATGGTTCCATCTGCCTTCCTTTGCTTGTAGGGAGTTTGCGCGTTGGAAGGTGAGGAATACAGCCATCGAGCGGCGGGATTTGATCCACAGTCCCGTGCCCCTCATGCCCGAGTTCCAGAGGAGCATGAGGCTTCTGGGACGGCGTCCATCCACGCAGCACTTCATTGACACCATCATCAAGAAATATGGTACTCACATCCTCATCTCGGCCACGCTTGGAGGTAAGTGGCAGACAGACAAACGTAGATGCACTTATTATAATTATGCATTCATCATTTGGGATTCTTTGTGTGACTGCCGTGATGTGGTTTTTCTCTGGGTATTTTTACTTTTAGATTAATAAATGTGATTATCTGAAGGGAAATGCAGGTAAAGCATAATTTTGCTCAAGTACACAGGAGATGTTCCCGAAGTCCCAAAAAGTACTATGACTTTTACCACCCTGCAAGTTTCACCAGTTAACTAGAGATCCTGAGATGATTATAGGAACAGCAAAGCAAGCTCCAGGGTCTTTGGTTCAATCCTGAGCTCACTTTTTGGTGTCATCCACACAGTAGGTGTGTGCATGGTGCATTTTGATGGCCTGGAGTCCTATCCAGGGTTTATTCCCACCTTGTTCTCTGTGTTCCTGAGATAAGTTCTGGATCTGCAGCAACCCTGACCAGGATAAAGCATTTACTGAAGATGGATAAACAGATGAGAAGGAGCTGCAATGAAACTCGATGGTTGGAAGAGTGCATGCACCAAGATACCAACTAAAACACAGATGATCATAATGAGAACTAAATTAATGCATGAACTCAGAAGAATATTGAGAAAACTTAATTCATGACCACATGGTCTTCAAAATATTCACAGCCAGACATTTAGGGCTGACTTCACTTATGATCTTGAGACAATAATAATAGATCAACAGTACCAAGAAAAAAGAGAGCCATGTGTTTCTGCATAAATATTCAACAACTCTCAGAAGATCAATGTCTTCAGGCATCTCTTGAAGGTTGTGTGGGAATACTCCAAACAAATGCAAGGCAGTTCATTCCACCATCAGTAAAAAGTTGGTGGTATTGCCAAGCCAAGTTCTGTTTCATGATCAAGATGGACTGTAGGGCTTGAGGAGTGAATCTAATGTCACAAGTACCATCTGGATGGTTAACAGTTCTAGCTGTCTAAAGGACTTCTCCTTGCTTGACACAGAACCTTTAAGATTTCTCTAAGGGGGATAAAGTTAAGTCCACTTTAGATGCTTTAAGACCCTCAACTCTTCAAAGAACTTTTGAGGAATCCTTTATTTAAGAGTATAGGTTATCATCAAGGCTTGAGGGCTTGAGCAGTTACAGGAATCCTAATAAGAGATGTGTCTATTTTTACTCTGGTACCTCAGTGATAGCTAATCTCAGAGGCTAAGGGTCTGGAAAGTGAGTAAAACCCTAAAACCTCAAGTGCTCAACTGGACACTTGTTATGGAAAGTGGTTTCTCAAGGATTCTTTGGTTGGTTGGTTAATGGTGCTACATGCAACTGTTTTTTCCCCCCATGGAACCCTTAGTTGTCAAGTTGTACGTAGAATTTCAAGAACCTTTAAGGGTGCTAGATTCTCAGATTAGACTCTTTCCCTTGGAAATCACCTTGGATAAATAAATGTATTCCACTGGCTAAGTGGTTAAACCAGATGTGCTATTCACGCTCACGAGAATGCTAAATAAGAGAAAATAAATATATAGTTGTATGAGTTTTGAGTGCTGAGGACTGAGTTTAAGGTATCTAGGTATTTGCACTATCAGGTTCCCAAGTGGACGCAACCTAAAGATCATTCCAGTTGATTGCTTGCACAGTTATCGCTATTATTTGAATATTTTTTGTTTGGATATGCCTGCAATATTTTCTAATGACTTTATTTGTTTCTATTTCCCAAAATATAAACAAATGAGTTAACTTAAATCAGCATGACCATGACCAGGCAGCACATGTATAAACGTGTCTTTAGTTTGCGCTGTCAACGCTGGTACAAATTGTTAATCTCACTCAGGCTCTTTCTACATTCTTCTTCTTCTTCTTCTAATGTGTTTTAGGATGCTATTTCTCCCTCACTTTTCAACCACTCATCACCAAATTTCACATGAAGAATACCTCTGGGCTGACTCATGTTGCTATGACTTTTGGTGCTGATCTGGATCACTGATCTGGAATGATCCATGAAAAACTGAATTGTTTTCAATCACTTATAACTTTGTCAATTTTCATGATTTTTTTTTTTTTTTATTTTGTTCAGGGTGACAGGGTGCAACTTTTCTCCACTAAGCATCATTCTCTATCTCCTACCACTCTGGATCTATAGGGTACAGTGACCAGATGTCCCAGTTTGTAACAGCTAGTGCAAATCACTGTGACTTTAGTCATAGTCTCTATCTAGTTCTGTTTGCTAGAACATCCAGGAATGTAAACACCTTCTTCTTCTTCTTCTTCTTCTTCTTCTCCTCTCCTATGTGTGTTCAAAGCTCCAGACACTCATCCCCCAGAGGTCTCCTATTTCAGTCTAGCACTTGCACATTAAAGTATAATATAATGTATGGCTGATACAATGGTGAAATGCACACAGAGTGGTGGCTTGTAGCTATTATATTAAAAGTATAGAGAGACAAAGCAGGAGAGAATGAGGGAAAAAGAGAGAGGATGTTCTCTTTTACAGCTTATTTTGCTTATAGCTACTGTCTGAAAGCCTTTATATTTCACTCCTATTCATCTGCACTCAAAACCTTTGCATACGCTCAGACTATTATAAAAGGTATAGACCTTAATGTTAGTGTGAATGTGCTTTAAAAACCCATATTGTGGTCACCATAATCCTTGCTTATTTGTAATAAAAGACATCTATAATCCAGAGTATGTGGTGAATTTTCCATACAGCCCATAGAGAGATGGAAACCACTGAATTGTGACAGATTTTATCACGAAAAATACATCAAATATAACCAAATTTATCTGAAATATCTCACAGTAAGAGTATGATAAGCAAGTATAAGATTAGCATACCTACTATATTGAAACATTTTCTCTCGTCTAAAGCTCCGATTTGTCTTGTTCTTGTTTAAAATGAGCACCATTATGCCAGTAGAACAAAACTCACATTTATATTTTAAGAAATAATCTTAAAATCTTATATCCATTACAGTATAACAATCTTAGAAAATACTAAGGATATTTTCACTCACTAAGATATCATTTCCCCCCAATGAGTTTGTTTTGAATTCATGGTTGTGATGTCACTACACTGAACACATTTGCTTATGCAAATCTGTAGCACAGCCATTGGCTTGGAAGTATACACTGAACCATATTTTTCCCAAAGACCCTGAAGATTTAATTCCAAGCCTCGCTGTTTGTTCAGCACAGACTTTTGTATATTTAATGAGGCACAGATTTTTGTTAAAAAGCCCTAGCTGAGTGATGGGTCAATTCCAACTCTGTTGGACCAGGCAGCAAATGTGCAGCCTATAAGTCGTCCACTTCATACTGTATATTGTAACGGCTAGCAATTCTAGAGGTTGATACCTATCTTACTGTTGTAGCATTAGTCTGTATTTTGTAGTGTGAGTGAATTCTGGGGGTCTTATTTTACAGTATCATTCATGCGTTAAGCAGAAGCCATTATTTATCGCTCTTGTTTGACATGTAACAAGGTCAGCCAATCAGAACAGACTTAATTTACATGCATATTGTATATCTCACTTAAAGTCACAATAACAGAAAAAAACAAAACAACAACAAAAAAAACCATATTATACATGGAAAATGATCATGCAAAAAAAAAAAGGAAAATGCTTTTGCTCAGTATTCAATTCAGTTCAAATATATTTTATTTTTATAGCGCTTTCAACAATGGACTTTGTCACAAAGCAGCTTTATAGAAATCAGAATCTCATCTCATCTCATTATCTGTAGCCGCTTTATCCTGTTCTACAGGGTCGCAGGCAAGCTGGAGCCTATCCCAG
>JANZLB010000021.1:2514096-2524575 GCA_026167865.1 Notarius quadriscutis
CGTATATTTTATATGGGGGTGCCTTGAGAATTTGCATACTTCTGAAGGGTGCCGTGACTGAAAAAAGGTTGAGAAACACTGTTCCAGACCATAAAGTTGATATTCTACGTTTCACCTCTGACCATTGCCTATGACCTTTAACGTACAGGAGCAGGCCTTTTCTGATCCGTCTATCACCCCTGGTGGCTGTTTTAGGAAGAGCATTTAGTTTTTGTCTTTGAGAATCCAGTTCTATTTTTCCATACGGGACCTACTACAAGTCCCATAGCAGTTCTTGGGAAGCTCCTGAAACAGAGTGAGACTTGTGTAAAAATGTCCATGTAGATGTGGTATGCTGTGCTGAGTGGGAGGATCTTAACAGGTCCAGAATAGGATTGACCTTTTCCCTGATTGATGCTGAAATTCGATATGTAGCCATTCTTTCAATCAGCAAAGATTAACAACTTAACCTTCCACTTTGTGGGATTTTGCTTTACAGTTTGAGACTTTGTGGCTCCCCTTCTTTCATCAACATGACATTACAGGCATTTAGCAGACACCTCTTATCCAGAGTGATGTACAACATACCCAGAGCAGCCTGGGAAGCAAGTTTGGTGCCTTGCTCAAGGGTAATTCAGCCATTCCTGCTGATCCAGGGAATTGAATCAGCGACCTTTTGGTCCAAAGCTGCTTCTCTAACCATTAGGCCATGGTTTCCCCAACAGCCAGGTTCTGGAGAGGCTGGTAATATGCCCTGCATGCCAATAAGAGTTACTCCATTGGGGGCCTCACACAAAAAGTCAATTGTAGCCAACGGTTCCTTTTAACCAGTCATTTTCCTCGTCCTCTTTGACATTGCTCATGTGCAGGTTCCAGAATATTGCCTCAAATCTGGAGCCTTCCATGGCAGAGGTCAGGAATTTAAATTTAGAGTCTGTCCTTTCTCCATGGCTCAATTAGGCCAGGAAATGACTGGGTCCAGGAATTTGAGCATCTCCAGGTATGTTACAGGACTCCATTGTGTCTTCATGGCTGCCTTCTGCTTGTCATCTGCATTCAGGTTTGTGTTGTGACACAGACTCGATTGCGGTTTTATGAAAAAAAAAAAACTGGAACAGCTTGAGAGGTGTGCGTTGCTGGTGGCAGTCAAGCTGTACCCCAGGAGTGCAGGCAGGAGGAAAGGGATGTTGGACAGATGGTAACCAAAACACTTCACAGCTGTTGGAGGACAAGCGGAAGTGCTTCCTGCATTCGCCACCAAGTGGGGACTGGGAAAACGACTTCCTAACCCACAAACCTGCAATTTGAACAGCTTCTTCAACTTGGAATTCCTCCTCTGAAAATTTCCAAGAACTCCCCAGCCTTTTCCAACATGGTGGTGCTCATATAGTAAGAAAACTGCATTATTTATTTATTTATTTTTAAAGTTTCATTTGAGTTTGTTTACGTTTGAAATTGCGAAATACTGAGCGAAACTTTTTAATAACTGATTAATTCGCTTTCTTGAGACTTATTTTTAATTAAACTGAAATTTCAGCTCATTTTTGAGCTGTAACTGTGCACTCGTGCAGTATACTTGGACTGAAATAAGTATACAGCCCAGATAGAAAGCTACAGAGCATAAGGCAGGGCTATGGAAGAAATAAAAATAATAATAAACGGTGCAAGTCCCATTTAAATGCAACACACTTTGTTTACTGGAAAGGTGGAAATAATATAGTGATTCTTTAACTTGTACAAAAAAAAAAAGACCAGACTGAAACCTGAGGTGTAGCAAAGACTCTTTCACCACTAGGGGTCACTAATCAAATACAGTATTATACATAATAGTACAATACAATAGAACACAAAACGCCCAAGGCCAAGTCATAGAATGATTGAGTTCATCACTGCAGGAAAGCAGAGTGCAAAAGTGCAGTGAGATGTTTAGATCATTTGTTTCATTAAAAATCTTGAATTCCACCAATATTGATAACGTAGACGCTTTTGGAAAGGTTTCATTGCTGCAGTTTAATGGTGTTTAATTGGAACTCTGTGCAAAAAAAAAAAAGGCGAGCACAAGTAAAGCTGTTTTTTTTTTTTTTTTTCCCTTCTGAAGTCGAACACTGTACATCTGGACCAATAAAATAACATTTAAGCCCAATAAAATTCTTTTCTCCCTCATATAAATGTCGACATTCTTGCTTACCGACGAAGGAAAAGGAAATTCAATTTCCACGTCATGTATCTTAGAAATGTATATTTGTTCCATATAATACAATGTTTACGAGCGTTGTCCATCCCAGTGGATATTTAACCATTACGAAGTCAAAGAAAGAAAGCACAACTTTCTTCATCACACACTTGTGAAATTTCCTCTCTGCATTTAACCCATCTGAAGCGCACACATGCACACCCAGAGCAGTGGGCAGCCATGCTAACAGCACCTGGGGAACAGTTGGGAGTTCGGTGCCTCGCTCAAGGGCCCCTCAGCCCAAGGCTGTCCCATATTAACCTAACCGCGTGTCTTTGGACTGTGGGGGAACCTTCTTGCTGGGAGGCGACCGTGCTAACCACTACACCACCGTGCCGCCCAAAGTAAAATGGGAAAACTGGACATTATGGACAACTTTGGGTGGAACTCCATCCGTAAAAACTCCTCATAACCTTGAGAGCTGGAAGCTAGTCGACTTGATATCTATCCTGATGTAAACAATACCGTTAAACATTTTATTTGTTCCTCCTTTAATAATGTTTTTTGTAATATTTTGAGAATTCTATTTAATTTGAGTAAATTCTACATTCGTGTTCTATCCATAGTGTTGAAGCGGTTAATAACGCAGATGTTCTGCCAACAATTCCGTTCCATTATTAAGTTATAAAGTCGGCTATCGAGGACAAACTCCAAGGCTGAATTATCTTTTCCAAGCAAGCTCTTTTAATGTTATCTTTTTTTTTTTTCTTGCCAGCTGTTAAAACGTTCCTTTGTTTTGTTTTGTTTTTTTCTTCTCCACGCTTTCTTTCCAGCATGTAATTCCAGGTTATTTCAGTTAGATTTACTGCTAACGACTTTTTCTTTTTCCCAGATAAACACCATCTCACAGGAACGTGTCTCAACTGAACCCAGGACTTGTTTGCAATTCATCGATGCCCTTTGATTTTCCTCTGAGCCACATCTGATAACTGAGAAAGCTGTGATATTAACCTGATACTGCACATGTCCTTATCTGACCATTTCAGGTTGTTCAGCTTCTCTGGAAAAAGGTGTGACTTGAGACTATTGCTTTTGAAGGAAATGGCACATGTGTACACAGGATGCTGTAGCTAGAACATGGAACATTTCCCACTGATCCCAAAAAGCTTGTGATTCTACATCTCTAACATTCGTTTTATGCCTTGCAGATTTGTCAGTGGCCTCCCCCCCCGACAAAAAGCGTAAATTTTCTCAAGTTAAACACATTCGTAATTTAACACTTTGCCACATCACCAAACTGATAATGAATCAATTTGAATGATTCATTTTTTGATTCAGATTGAATGAGCACTCCGTATATTCTCATGGTCTGTTTTTTGCCCCATGAGCTTCATACTGTATCTCACCTCTTTCCTGGAAAGTAAAAACCCCTCAACATTTTATTGGCTCCTGCACAATCCCAGTCTCCATACCCGTCTCTACACTCGTGCAAGATGCACGTATTGTTTTTAACAAGAATCATAGATGCTGTAGTTTGGTAAAGCACTCAGTTTTCTTCAGATATGGTTTAACTTCTTTCCAGTAGCTGTTTGTACAGTTCCAGTTACTGTGGTTAAAGCACGAGTAATGCAGTGAGGTGGTAGAGGAAAGCTTTAAACCAATCACAAACCCAATTAGCATCCATTTTGGAGCCGGAATCGCACAGCTAGTGTAAAAAGCTAATTTCCTCATTTCTGTTCAAGTAGGCTGAATCAAAGCACTCAGGTAACCAAAACTCAACTCAAAAATGATCTCAGAAGGAGGTTTTTTTTTTTTTAAATATCATTGTTTTATTAGGATTAGCATGTACAGATTAGCTCAAGGAACTTTTGTCATCACTTAGCTGAATGAAAAAGTGCTTCAGCACAAAGTTGTTTGTTTTCTTTGCAGGTTTTTATTATTTTGAAAGTGAAAATGAAATCGATGCTGACGGTTTTAGCTTCAGTGTGTATGAGCTCAGGAGCCGGTTTGTGCTCCTTGGATCCTGAAAACCAGGGTTCGTTTGAGGTTTGAACTGGTCTTTGTATGGTGTGCGGAGTTCAGCTTTCTTTTACCTGAAGGTTTTAGATTGGAATTTAAAAGAAACGTCTTGCTGAGTAGAACAGCAGCCTGGACATGCTCGGCATCCGAAATGTTCAGGTTGAGTTTCAACACGAATTGAGAGAACAAACCGTCATAAACACCATCGAAAGAGCAGAATAAATTGCTGAGGAGTTAGAGTATATTTTCACCTTAACCCGTAGGCCACACCTGATACCGGAGTCTGATGCTGACACCAAACTTCAAGCTGGACTGTACGATGACTGACTGTTCAATTTAAGCTTTCTGATGTCATTTTGACTTTTCTTATAGTTCCAGAACCAGTTCATGCCCAAGCCTTGCTTTTTCTTCAGTGTTTCATTTCACCTGGATGCTGTAGACTTGTTGACTGTTCTGTTTTCATCCCACCCAGGCTTCACAATCTAAGCATCTTGTAAATATACTCAGTACCGTCCGTCTTTACTTTTTTTTTTACACCTGTATACTGGAACGATTTATAATCGCACCATCTGGTGTCACCAAGAAGAGCACGGGTTCCTTTTGAGGAGCTTTTCATTGTTTCAGGTTTGTTCTTTACGGGTTTAAATTTCCATCCAGGCTTCATGTGGTGAAGAACATCACATGGTTTGTATCATGCAGTATGTTAATTGTTACCATTATCATCCTTAACACTTGTGGAAAAACTAAACATGCAAACATTAAACATGAACATGTCTGAGCACATCCATGGTAAAGAGGTGGTTTGCGTTTCCCAGAATGCTTATAATGTGGTATGGCTCCTTCAGGCTACAGCTTTCAACATGACATGGCCTTTCCACCACACAGTGAGTGATTCTTGGGAAGGAGGAAGGAAGACATGTGTTGCGTTTGGATGAAACTGGAAGATGGTGATCTCACTCTTATCTCAACCTCAAAACAAAAATGAGGGGGTCATCGGTTGCCCAAACATGCCTCGTTTTTCGTTCTTCCGTCAGCAGTTTCATGAGATTTGCTCAAACACGCAAACTTTACCCTTCTTAAATGATACAGCATGTGATTTTTGGGTCAATTTGAGTTCTGCATTCAAGTCAGATCAGTTAATTAACCCCACAATTCCAAAGAAGTTCAGATTTTTAATCATCTCTCACGGAGATGCCTCTGAAGTACAGCTGGTGTGTCGTCTTGTCTCTGTAGGGATGTTATGAGACATGAGAGAACACTACAAAATCAAAAGACTATTTTACGCTACGGGTGGAATGCAATGCCACGATCTGGATTTAAACCGATTTTGGATTGTATTTTTTATTATCGTTAAATATACATAAACCCGCACACTTTGGAATATTTTTTTCACACTGAAAAAGAAAAAAATCCAGGATTGGACGGGGGGGGGAGAAAAGGAATTAATTTTTCATTTGCAAAATAGAATAGTAATTCGCAGAACACAATTTCCTGCACATCTACAAAGCCTCAGCCTCCTTTACATCACTCGAGTTCATCATCCAGTTCAACGTGACGCCCTGCGGAAATCTCTGGTGAGTGTTCGAGCTAACATGGTGATGATCTAAGCTAGCTATCTGTCTTTTGTTATCAAAACAACCAAGTCTTTCTCAATACAAAAACAGTCACCGAATAATATTTTAGATCTTTTGGGTTCCAAGGTGGCACGGTAGAGGAGTAGTTAGCACTGTTGCCTTGCACCAGGAAGGTTCTGGGTTTGAGCCCAGTGGCCGACGGGGGCCTTTCTGTGTGGGTTTCCTCCGGGTGCTCTGGTTTCCCCCACAGTCCAAAGACATGCAGGTTAGGATAATTGGTGGCTCTAAATTGACTGTAGGTGTGAATGTGAATGGCTGTTTGTCTCTATGTGTCAGCCCTGCAATGACCTGGTGACTTGTCCAGGGTGTACCCCCATAGTCAGCAGGGATAGGCTTCAGCTTGCTCACAACCCTGTAAGAGATAAGCGGTTATGGATAATGGATGGATGGATTAATCTAACCTGCATGTCTTTGGACTGTGGAGGAAACCAGAGCACCCAGAGGAAACCCACGCAGACATGGGGAGAACATGCAAACTCCATACAGAAAGGCCCCTGTCAGCCACTGGGCTCGAACCCAGAAGCTTCTTGCTGTAAGGTGACAGTGCTAACCACTACACCACCATGCCACCCTTCCCCAAGATCCATCAACCTTCAATCAACATTATTTGAGGATGGACCATGCTACTATCAGAAAGTACCAAAACAATAAACCCAACAATAAACAGTTTGACTTATATTCGGGTTAAAGGATTGCTGAAAAGGAACACTTGGATCATTGTTTCAATGAAGTGCAAAAATAAATTGAGTCAAAGAAAAGAAAGAAATATTTGATTCAAAGGCTAAAGCATTTTGTTTGATCCACAACTTAGCCACTTATTGAATCTCAGACCTTTCTCACTAAACTTCCAAAGATCCCTGGTCCTTTATCATCATTATTTGAAGATAAACTGCACCATGTTGTTCCTTTTTGGGTTTAAACACTGTTTGGATATTGTCTTCTTTGTGAATTGGATTTGGGCCAGAATTATTTTTGACAAGAATAAATTTTTAAGGAAATGTTATCAGCCTTTCAGGTTGAAGAGGAACACTTGGATAGATAGAGAATTTTCTGCATGTCTTGATTTGCAGGATCCAATTATGATATATACAACTATTTTGATAGAATCGAAGAAGAAATAGAGACAAAGGCATGTTTCCAGTGCCCTATTGAACAGATAAAGCACCTTGTTTGATTGGTGGTAGTCACTTGTAGATCCTAACACTTAGATCTTTTTATTCCAAGCCCCCAAAGATCTATCAACCTTCAAACGACATTGTCAAAGTAATCGTCACTGTATCGACCACAGAACATACTTGCACCAAACTTGTTTCATGAACAAACAGTTTTGAGCCAGAAGTTATTGATTTATCTCCAGGCTGAAGGATTGCTGAAGAGAAACTCTTGGATCAGGAGGATTTGCTCCAATAGCTCTTGGTTCAGAGATATCCAATAATGGACCACACCAGTGTTTCAGTGAAATGTAACTGGAAATAGAGAGAGAGAGAAGGTAAAGAGGTCCCCAAGGTCAAGTTGAGCAGCTAGAACATATCAGAGATTCTTAAGATCGGATCTTTTTCTCTAATCCACAAAAGATCTATCAACCTTTGGAAAACATTATTCAACAATGAACTATGCAGTAAAGAACGCTCTGGGGTGTTGTCTGATTTTTTTATTTTTTTCACTTTGGAGATGCTTGGGACAAAATTATATTCAGACCAAACAGTTTTCAAGTAGCACTTATCGATTTAGCTCCAGGCTGTAAGATTGCTCGCAAGGAACACTCGGATTAGGCGGATTTGCTGCAATAATTCTTGCTTTAAAAAAGAAAATTCAGGCCCTTGAATGATACACACAACTGTTTCAACAAAACATGAGTAGAGAAATGAGAAATTGCATAGACTGGAACAGCACCATTATCTAGACAACCTACAGAGACGAGAGAAAAAGTCTGAAGTTGTATTTTATTCCTGGTTTCTTTGAAATTTGTGCTAATTTGAATTCTGACATAAAACTTAGTATGTATTATCACAGGGTGGAAATGTATTCCTCGTTGTCTCCCTCTGATCTGAACCACATTCATGAATAATCGAGGAAGTCAGTTTTTTTTTAAGTAAAGACATCCCATCCATATCAATGTATACACTGGGATATATAGTACAGAACTATCAAGTCTCTACGGCATTAAATGTACAAGAAACTACAAGGAGTCTATGTAGTATGAAAAGTGTAAGACAAGGGATGGCAATGTGCAGAACTGTCTGTGCAAGGAATGTTAAAAAAAAAATACAAAATGCACACTAAATGAACAGACCAAGAGCAGTATCTTTGAGGAATTTGGACCTTGTAATGTGAGCCACTGTCTAGTAAAAGAAATGGATGGAAGGATATCACCAGTGTATCTGAGATCAACATTCCTGAACAGAAGGAAGCGGAAAGTTGTGTACACTAAAAGGTAAAAACCAAAAAAAGCTAAAGTAGATGGTGATTTAAAATGGTAGCACAGTGGAGCAGTAAGTCGTGGTGCTGCCTCATGGCTCCAGGGTCACCGGTTCAGTCCTGAGCTGGGGTTTCTGTCCATGTGGGATTTTGCATGATGTCCTGTGGGATATCTGTGTGAGCTTCTTTCAGGTTCTCTGCTTTCCTCACACCCCTCATGAACATGCTGTAGGTGGGTGGTGCATCTAGGTGTGAATAACTCAAACCAAGTATGTATAAGAGACTGGGATACAAGTACACAATGCATTCTATTGATAGGGTGGCACAGTGTTGCAGTGGTTAGTACTGTTGCCTCACAGCAAGAAGGTTCTGGATTTGACCAAAATGGCCAGTGGGGGACTTTCTGTGTGGAGTTTGCATGTTCTCCCTGTGTCTGTGTGGATTTCATCCCACATGTTAAAGGCATGCAGATTTAAAAAAAAAAAAAAAAACAGCCACTGGTGTTGCACAAGCCCAGATAGATTGAGGAGGGTTAGGTCAGGAAGGGCACTATTTACTGCTCCACTGTTTTCCCATTTTAACAAACCTATGCAAATCAAATATGCAGATCTTAAAATTGGGAAAGATGATCTGCTGTGGTGACTGCTAATGGGAGCAGCCAAAAGAAGAAGGAGGAGGATTCTAATGATAAATGTACACATCACAATTGTACAGCACTAGACACAAGTGTAGTACCATGAGCTGGCCTAGTGGTTAGCGTGTCTGCCTCTTGATTGGGAGATCATGAGTTCTACTCGCAGTCGGGTCATACCAAAGATCATCATAAAAATGGTACCTACTGCCATCTGGCAAGGCACGCTGCAATACAGATGTGAGTTGGGAGTCAAACTCTTGAGGTTACCAGAGGACTAGCCCCCCGCTCTAACCCTAGCTGTATAGGTGAGAGACCGAATGCTACGGAAGTGGAGATTGGTGCCGCCCAATGCACCTTAACGGCCTGGTTAGTGCTGGCATGGGAGACTGCCTGGGAAGACCAGGACATGGCATGGGAAGGACTTTCGACTTAGAAACACAAGTGTAAGATGAGGATCACATTGAAAAAAATGAAGCAGAGCATAACGTGACACTCAGACCAGAATAATTCTTTGACTCAAAGTTCAATCTCATTCCCAGGTGATGTGAAGTACTTCCATACAACAACAACAACAACAAAAGTCTTTTTAAAATGGATCCCAGTAATAAAGTTTAGCTCTTAGTAGCTTTGGGACTGGGGGGAGAGGAAAGAAGAGAGAAAGAGAGAGAGAACAGCTTGTTCAGTTTGGTTCCGTGAGTCCCTGCTTCCATGAAAAACTCATCTTGTCCTTTCAGATGTCCAGCCCTTAAAATAATCTTACCACTTTGATTGCATTACACTCAGAAAGTTGAATCAAGTTGAACTTGAAATAAAGCTCTGCTACGACGTCGCTAGCATAACACTAGTGGTGTTGAATGTTCTGCTGCCAAACCACAGCAAACAGTAGAAAATCTACCGCTTCTGCTGGTACTACCATTGGTTGGTGTGATCCCCGCCTAAACATCCACCTAGATGCATTCACTCAAACCACTTGGTAAGGTCATCTGGGATGAATTTGACCAGATATCTTTTGTAGTGTAAACACGAATGCATCCTGATGTGTCCTCTGATGTGTCTCTGACAAGGATGCAACAGAAAAGCATGTCATTCAAGCAGAACATGGTGGTTTTGGTGACAGCGCACCAATACTCAAAAAAATGGAGAGAAACACTGATGCACATGGTTGCAGTGAAAGAAAATAATGAAGATATGTTGCATGTTTAACATTTTTAACATAAATGTGCGCAAAAGGCACTTTGACCTCGCAGTGGAAGTTACGATATCTGGACATCTTGGAGACACATGATAGACAGGTGTAAACAGTGATGTGTCTTGTGATCTGATTGCCTAGGATGCATTTTCAAACCAAGCATAAACAAGGTTAAAACACATGAATGCTTGTCATCATCACTGCCGAACCCGATCCGGGCTTGAGGTTGACTTGGCCAGAATTGCAGCAGTAGGGTGGCCAGTTCCTTTCTTCACACACACACAGAGTAGCAAGTTAACCAAACTGTGTGTCTTTGGACTGTGGGGGAAACCGGAACACCTAGAGGAAACCCATGTAGACATGGGGAGAACATGCAAACTCCACACAGAAAGGCCCCCGTCAGCCACTGGGCTCGAACCCAGAACCTTCTTGC
>JANZLB010000021.1:2693070-2703362 GCA_026167865.1 Notarius quadriscutis
TAATGCTATTCTCCTGAGAAATGCTGGCAAAAATTTATAAGATTTTTGATAATCTTATAAATAAATCTTATAAAAAAAATAAATGTTGACAAAAAATGCTACTATGTTTGTTGTTGTTGTGAATGAGCGAGTTGCCAGAGGTCTGTAACCGGGGTCCGTACCATAGGATATGGACCCACTTGCCAGCCAATCAGAGCACAGGATTTGGACCGCGAAAAAAAATAAAAGGTGTTATTTAAAAAGACGCATAATTGCAGTAGGATTCTTCAGTGCCAGCGTCAGGGAGTTTTCAGTAACATTACATGCTCATTAATGTCAATAGATGAAGCAGGTAAGGAACTGAAAGTTTACAACTCCTATAATATAAGATGCTCTAGATTAATGTAAGTCACTAAATTACTTCACTGATGTTTCAGAACATTAATTGTAACTATAAATGGATAAAAAATTGACGTGTCATTCCGTAAAGCACTACGGTGTTAAAGGAATAAAACACTTTTTTATAGAAAAAACCTTCACCATTGTCTCCACGCTGCTCTTGTTTACTTTCTTGTCACCGAACGACAGTGTTTCATTCCTGACGTAACGTGTTACAGCATACAGCATCACTTCATCTGTTTTTGAAAAAACAGAAAAAAGACTCGTCTGTAATGCAGTCAGAACATCCAGAGGAAATGCAATTGTTGTGCAATTTCATTTACCATTTTTATACACTCCTGCTTAACGATTCACTATATCACCGTGAAGCACCTGAGAGCAGAGAGGGGGAAAAGCAAGCTCACGACGTCTGTGTGTGTGTCACCGTTTGGCACTGCAGGAAATGTCACTCTTTTAATTTCAACAAAGCGCAGTGACACACCGTCAAACACAAACAGTGAGCCGAGGGCAGAGCAGTGTGTGTGTGTGTGCGCGAGTCTCAACGTCAGTGCTATCAAAGAGCAGGGAGGGAAGGGAACATGAAGGGTGTCAGAGCAGTGACAGGAGACAGAAGACTCTGAGACACTTCGTACTGGAGTTCAGAGCAGCACTGAACCTCTCACACACTGCACTCACTGCAAAACACATCACAAGCTGGTTAGATGCTGAAGGTGCGGATTGCACATGGGTTTAACTCGTGTGTGTGTGTGTGTGTGTGTGTGTGTGTGTGCTACAGCATATGACCCACATGCCACACATGCAGTCATCCAGTCTGAGCACAAAGCTGCTAAATGGACTGAACAACGACAAAACAAACAGCCCGGGATTGTAAACTCTGAATCTTACCAGAAAACTGAGGCTACATCTGTGGTGAAGGGTTCTATCTGTGTTTGTAGATTTTAAATTCCAAATGTATGACATGATGCATTTCAAGGGTGTCATGATGGTGCAGTGGTTATCACTACCACCTCACCTCAAAGCAAGAAGGTTCTGGGTTTGAACCTCCCGCTCGACTGAGGTCTTCCTGTTTGGAGCATGTTTTCCTCGTGCCTACATGGGTTTCCTCCAGGTGCTCTGGTTTCCTCCTACAGCCCAAAAACATGTCGATTAGGTCGACTGCCTACTCAGTTTCCCGTAGGTGTGAATGTGATTATGATTGGTTGTTCATCTCTGTGTTTGCCCTGCGGTAGATTGGTAACCTGCGTCTAATGGATCGTCTCCAGCTTCCCCGCGATCCTGACGGATAAGCTGTATACTGTAGATAATGGATTTATCAATGGATACATTTCAATTTGAACCTCATGTTAACAAGATGGCCCACATGTCAAAGTGTGTGGGTTTAATAAATCCGAGAGTGCACAGTCAAACAGACAGGGATAATCCAAACATAGAATAATGAGGAGTCAAAACACAAGCAAGGCAATCTTGTTAAAAATCAAACTGTACTCTATGCAATAGGACATCTTGGCAAGACTTCGCAATGGCTGTGAGGAAACCATGTGAAACTGGATGTAAATAACTAATTTTAGGATGCTGTCATGTCCTCCTGAGGAGGAGTCATGTCACAGTGAGTACTGGGTTAAAATCTAAGGCCTCCCCCCCCCCAAAAAAAAAAGAGTAAAAATAATGCCGACTTAAAAGTATCAAAAGCAAAGTCCAGAATCCTTCCTGTGCCAGGACCTGGTCTTCCCAGGCTGTCTCCTGTCCCAGTCCTAATCAGGCCCTTAAGGTGCATTGGGCAACACCAATCTCCATTTCTACAGCGCTCAGCCTCTCAACGAATATACAGCTAGGGTTACAGTGGGGGGGGCAGGTTCTCTGGTAACCGCTAGAGTTTGACTTCCCCACTTGCACCTGTATTGCAGTGTGCCTTGCCAGACAGCAGTAGGTACCATTTTTTATGATGGTCTTTGGTATGACCCAACTGTGAGTAGAACTCACAATCTCCCAGTTGAGAGGTGGACACGCTAACCATGAAGCCATCTCACGGTACTTGAAAGTATACTGGGAAGTTAAAATATGACTTAAGAGTGTAAAGTCAATAATCAGAAGTTAGGGCATGTGTTCTTCTTTTTCTTTCCTTGAAGCAATATGAAAAACTAAGAGTTGAGGATTAACATGAGCACTGGGAACATGCTAGTTTTCAAACTTTCTGACTTTTTCTGTCAAATTTAGCAAAAACCAGTCGCACCACCATCAGGAGATTTTGCGTAATAGCCCACTATAATGTCATACTTTAAACACAAGCAAAAAAAAAAAGTTAGCAAAATATTACTATGAATAATAATAATAAGTTCAACTTATAGACATAGTGCCTTTCTCACACTCACAGTTGCGTTACAATTACAAAAAAAAAAAAGTCCACCCAAAGAGGGTCAGGATATAACTCCAGTGGTGTAGCTACCTACAATCCCACCAAAAGGTGCACGAAGGTATGTCCCACACTGCCTGCACAGCCGCCCTGACGCCACCAGGCAACATTGCTTGGAACACTGCGCCATGGATCCACAAAGCCAGCACAGAAGCATCACTGCAAAGAGTACTGGTATGACCCAAAGCACCTGCACAGCCACTGTGACGCCACCAGGCAACATCACTCGGAACACCGTGCCAAGCACAGAAGCACCACCACACTGAGTGCTGGATAACCGTGATGTTAAAAAGAGCAACGAGCTCATCGCAGTCCATAGCGAGGAGCACAGACATCACCCATGGCAGCCCAAGACATGAAGGAAACTGATGCCCAAAGCTGGGTCTGTAACTACACGACAACCGGTAGACAAAACATTCAAACAAATAACAAATATTAAACCATTTAATCACAAAAAGAAAACAAAGAAGGGAAAGAAAAATAAAAAGCTCTGGTGAGAATCAGCAGCCAAAATGTGCAGTGCATACTCTCAACTAGAAATGAAAAGAAGAGTGCAAAACAAAACAAGTGTTTTGCAAATGTTGAGCAAACAGCGCAGCTAACAGTTGAAGACATTGATGAAGACTTAACATAAAGTTTTAAGATGTAACTTGTCTTTGTTTAGTTGAGATTCACTCTCGAGTACGTTCAATCTGTTTAAATGACCTAAATGAATGCCTTGTGTAAATAATCCATCAAAGATCATCTTTCAGTGGTTGAGCTGCGAGTGATTCGGTTGCGATATTGATTTGGTTACTCATTAGGCCCATTGTTTTTGTAATCTTTATCTGTTTTTACAAGTAAGGTGAGAGAGAAATGTCATTTCGATTCTCCTATATGTCCTGGATATATAGTGAATTGACAATAAAAAAATATATTTGAATCTTAGACCTAATACTGTATATTAGGAGCAGACTGTGATACCATTCGGATTAAAAAATGCCCCGTTATAGATGCAACAACACTTAATCATAGCTCCCACAGAGAGAAAATGGAAACAGCAATAGAACACGGAATATTTTCCATGATGTATCACGGACATATTTAAAGGTGCTGACTGCAAAATCATGTGAAATTTCTTTTTTTTTTTGTAATTGTTCATGGCATTTTCCAACGTCTTGCAATAACAATATCATGTGGATGAAAGGGATGTGATCATTTTGATGTCCTGTGGGTCACTTTTGTCCATTTTGGGACTGTTTTCCTCCCTCTTGTGGTAAACAATATGGCCATACGGAAACAGGAAACAGCCAAACATGAGGGAGGAGCTTTAACTAATTTGCATAACTATGGAACTGCATCACCAAGATGGCGACACGCAGAAAACATTGTGACTCTGCAGCGACTTTGGAGAGTTTTGAGTCGCAGGGATGTAATTTGTGGGTGATGTTCGCGAATAGATCTGTGAAACAAAAGACAAATATTTATATCTTTTCTCTGTTGTTGCTTTTGTGTTATCATTTCTTTCTCTGTAAGATGAAAACATTAGGTGTGAGACTCCATATTTGCTACCGGGGAGTCGAGCCCATGCATTCTAAGGCTAAGATAGCTAAGTGCTAGCTAGAATGATTTGGTTATCTATTTTGCAGTTGCACTCACTAGGCAGGGTTTCCTTTTCTTTTCCGCTGGAGGGAGAGCCGAGTCCACCGTGTTAGCCCATGCTGACTTGTTTTTGTTAAAAGTAGCTCAAGCACGCCCCATGGTGGTCACATGATATTGTTGCTGGCTTACTTCGGCGATCTCTAGAATCGTAAAATGCGGGATGCTTTTTATCTCAGCCAAACATTTACACAGCAGAATGCACCGTGTGTGTGTGTGTGTGTGTGTGTGTGTGTGTGTGTGTGTGTGTGTGAAGCAGCTAAACATCTCAAAACTCCAACAGCAACAGAAATAGAAAAATTTTTTTCCCCAGAATTCAACTTTGCTGTCAGAACCTTTAATTAACCCTTACATCATCCACTTATAGCTTCAATTTATCTCTAAACTTCAAAGAGTTAATGACTTTATCATAACCTTGTGATAATCACAGCTCACTTCTGGTTCAGTGCCTCCTGGAGATCACCTGAGGGAGAAATTTAAAGAGATGTTCAATCGTTTTCTGCACAAGAAACACAACTCGGAGAGTCACAGGGTTCAGCCAGGTACTAATGAGAGTTTGTGAACCTCTACACTCCGTTCTTGTCCTTTTAAAGCGCTCCGCTAACATTAAACTGCTTTATCAGCTTGCAAGAACCAGCCCATGCTTTTAAATTCTTCAATATTATTAAGAGCGCTGATGTAGTAATGCAGCGATTAGGGCATGTTTGAGGAGTTAAGAGACGAAAAAAGCCGGCCTTTACAAATGTTCACACTTTATGGCTTCAAAAAATGTTAAAGCCCCTGACCTCGCAAAAAAAAGGGGGAAGGTCGCGGCAAATGCGTCTTGCCAAGCAACGGGGGCCAAGCAAAAATGATTAAAAGTGGGTGAGTTTTAAAAAAGTCAAAATGTTGAAAAGTGGTCGGATTAACAGCTTTGGTTCTGGAAGTTTCTCTCTTTAATCATTATGAAAAAATGTTTCAAAAAAGTATTTGAGTTTTTTAAAAGGCTAACTTTAAAAAAAAAAAAAAAACTTTTAAAAGCCATTTGCGATCTCCTATCTTCATCTTCATGCCATTAACTCTAAAAGAAGTTAAATATAAATATGATTTCAAACTAATAAACCACTCCGAGGAAAGAAAATAATCAACAATGGAGTGGTGTGATGAAGCAGAGTTAATGTTACCACTATGAAGTTGATTATTTTCCTGTAACAGCATGTTCTGAAGTGCTTTATTTCTCATATGCTGCAGCAATTAGCTCACAATTACACATTATTAACCTTCTGGGGTCGACAGCTTCTCTGGCAAAGCTCGGCAGGTTTAGAATGAGTAGGCCGTGTATTTAGATAAATATCTTTGCAAGTTTTTATCAGACAAGTGTGATAAACATATTGACAGAAACTTTGTACTTTACACTTTCCTATGGTCCACTGCCAAATAATATTACAGTTTTTAAGTTACCTAAATTAGATGAAACATAAAACTTGTAAGTCACACCGGAGTCAGAGCGCTGAGCACACAATTACACATTCATAAAAGACTATTCACATGGTAACGGCATGATAATCACTTTCACTCTTTTGTGGTGGGAATGCCCACCGTAAACAGGATAAAATATATCAGCCATAGTTTAGGCTACCTGTTTGGAGGTAAAACTTGTTGCGAGATGGCGCGCATATTTTTTTTTCTTGTGCTTTGGATGATTCAGGGCAGCGATTCAATTCAATCTTGAGAACTGTGACACTGGCGATGAATGTTGTCATTTTTAACTTTGACTCGATCCAGCCGAAGATCAGCTCGAGTAAGTGTAAATATTTCTTCTATTTATTATGAACAGATCGGTTGATATCCGTGTGCTGTAGTGTCGTACACAGGAAAAATAACTGCACAAGTTTTCCAGAGTTAAAAATATTTTCCTCAAAAATAGTTAATTTTGCTTGATTTTGAGTTTAGAGAGTAAACATTGGAGTTGGAGTGGGAGAAAATTACAGAGTAATTGTGTAACAGAGTAAAAGAGTCGGTTGTGGCTCTGAACTGAGTAAAGAGTTAATTTCAAGACACACTGAATAAAGTCAAATACCAGATAAATGAAGATGTTGTAAAAAGCAGTTGTAGAACTGTGTTGGAATATGTGAAAAACATGACCGTGCCCACTGTCACCACAGCCTTGAACATCAGGGATAAATAAATTTATTAGGCATAAAATTAGCTCATATTTTTAAAGTCTTTATTTTTCTGTAAAGCTGCTTTGTGACAATATCTGTTGTTAAAAGTGTGACACAAATAAACTGACTTGACTTTGACCTGGCGTAGCATAAAATGCTGGTTTTATTGATAAACTGGTAGCTAATATCTTTGAGCATAAAATAACATATTACAAATTTAAACCATGTATATAATTTTATGTTTTGTTAAGTTAATGTTAAAATCACCTTCTTGAACCAGTGACAATCAGAACATGAGTTTGAGATCATAAAATTCGATTGAAATAGATTTTTAAAATCTTATTTAGCCTATTCATTAATTTATGCAAGCAGTGCTGATGCAAATTGTTACTCTCATTCAGGATCGTTTGACTTTCTTCTTCTCCTTCTTCATTTTCTTCCTTCTCTTCTTCTTCTTCTTCTTATCCTAATGTTTTTTTATGACGCTATATCTCCCTCAGTTTTCAGCCAATCATCACCAAATTGCACATGAAGAATCTCTCTGGGCTGAATTACATTGCTATGACTTTTGGTGCTGATCTGGATCACTGATCAGAATGATCCATGAAAAACAATTTTTATTCAATCACTTATAACTGTCAATTTTCATGAATTTTTTTTCAATATTTTTATTTTTAATTATTATTTTGTTCAGGGCAATAACCTGGTGACTGTACCCCGCCTCTCGCCCATGGTCAGCTGGGATAGGCTCCAGCTTGCCTGCGACCCTGTAGAACAGGATAAGTGGCTACAGATGATGGATGGATGGATTGTTCAGGGCGGCAGGGTGCAACTTTTCCTTACTAAGCATCATTCATTATCTCTTATCGTTCCGGATCTATAGGGTATGGTGACCAGACGTCCCGGTTTATACCAGCTAGCACAAATTGCTGTGACTTTAGTCACAGTCTCTATCTCGTTCTATTTTATTGCTGTGTTTTTCTCCTCTTGTATTCCTAAAGACTAATTTCTGCCAATTCTGTGGCAGTCCTATATAACGTTTTGTGTCATACCCATGTGTGTGTATCTACTAAACTCGTCGTCTTTGTTACAGACTGAACCTTTTTTCACCTCCTGCTCTGAATCGTGCCGAAGAAGCCAGATTTGTAAAAACCCAGGCGTGTTGTAGTGTCCTGTCTCTCTGATAATGCGCACCTCTGAGTGGTTTGTACTCTGATGACAAACATGAAATGGAGTTAGAGTAAACCTCACAGCATCAGAGTCCAATCACAGCGAGAGGGCAGTTCACACACGCACAGTAAAATGGGTTTATTGAGAAATAGGGCTATAACAGGACACAAAAGCCTCAGTTTACACAGAAAAGTTAATGGCTTCAAACCAAGGAGTTGTTCTATTTTATGAACCAGAGCTACAAATAAACACACGAGTATCCTGGACATCCTAGTTCTGATTTCATCCTTCATTAATCAGAAATTGTCCTTATTAACTAATCAGATGGTCGCCATTAAAATCATAACATTATTTTGCTGCTGAATATCTGCACTGTTTGTAAATACGTTCATATTTGTATGAGGCATTTTTTGTTTTTTCTTGCTCCAGTAGAATTTGGCTCCAAGACAAATCTGATTCTTAAACCCTGTCTAACACCTCTGTGACAAATAAAAGCAAAAGAACAAACACAACACGGCTAAATTATTCAACACATTAGATGAGAGCTGGCTTAATAGATAAAGGGTAAGTAATAAACGAGGCCCATGGTGGGGAGGGAGGTTCAGCAGGACGTGCAGTTAATTCACAGTCAATACTGACACTGGACATCATTTAGCAACCTTTTCTTATTTGCTCAGGAAACAAAAGGTTACACCTGATTTTCCAAATCATCGCATGCACATTTTTAATAAGCACCAATCAGCCTACCAGGTGCGATCATGACACACCTGATACACAAAGTATTAGTCATGTCTAAAAAATTCCTGATGACCTAAACTTTGAAAGAGTGTCTCCTAAACACGGAGTGCTGAAAATCTTTTCGTAACACAGCTCAGCAATTGTAATGTGTCGATATAGGGCGCCATTACTTTTGTGCTCACTGAACTAGTCTTATTTGCTTTCTTGCAAGTCATTAATATGAAATGACTGAGTTGCGTGGTGCCTAATTACAATAAAAAAGTGGTTTTAAACTTGATGGCGCATATAAAATTGCTCACTCACGTGATTGGACATCGATCCATTATCGTACGAAATGAACACAATATTTATGAAGAGTGAAAATGTTGCCTGAGCATTCGAACCTGCAAATGATTATTTGTAAATTCCTTCATACAGCTTAATAAGAGGTCTGTTTTCAGCCATTAACCCCACCCCCCACCATGAAAAGCCCCTCCCACTCCCCCTCCCCTTGAGTCTTCACACACATTTACATTTCGCTTTCTTTCCTGCTTGCTATCAAATGACCGTGGATTCATATCCTTCATCTCCACAAAAAGGACATCATGACCACATATCCTCTATTATTAATGCAGTCAATGCGCTCCATTACGCCGAGGCTCTTTTTTTAAGTTCATACCTCGCCACTAACCATTAATATTCCATTTTTTTCCACTTCAGACCCCATTACGGTCGTCCTCCAATCTGCAGAAATTCAATTGTGACCATCACGTTTATTGATGGATGGAAATTACATACCCTAATGCATTTGATCTGTTTTATTGAAGTGGTGGCTGCAATTTTTTTTCTTTTTTAATATTTATTTATTTATTTATTTATTTATTTGGAGTGCTATTAACTGAGACTCATTCTTGCATTTAGAGACGTCTGGTTTTGTAAAATTCCGGCGTTAAGAATTCAGAAAGTCCCAGTGGAGGACGAATGCGTAATTGTGGCCTAAATGTAATCAGATGGAACATAATTTCTGTTTAACTTCACTTTAAAGTGCCCTGGATTTTTCATAATTCCTTGAAAGACTGTGTTCATGTGAACAGCTCGAATGTTCTACTGTCAGTTCAGCAAGTGTGTGACTTTGCTTTCATGTGAAACTTATCAAGATGCAAATCAAGTCCTGTTTTAATGTTTGTTAGTTTTTCTACAGCTAGCTGTGTTTTTTACGGAGCCACCTAAGAGTCAGGAAAAATTTTTTGGAGTTACTTTTGTGCTGCGTCATGAAAAGGGTTGGGGTTACTGCAAAAGTATTGCGAAGGAGCGCACAAGTAGTTAAAAAATAAATAAATAATATTTTTTAAAAAATCTGAACCCTTAGTTGGCTCCATTGTATTTAGCCTCAGTTTCAGCCATTTATTTTACAAACTACTACTACTATTAATAATAATAATAATAATAATAATAATAATAATAATCTCAAGCTCATCAAGATACAAATCAAGTCCTGTTTTAATGTTTGTTTGTTTGTTTGTTTTCTACAGTTAGCTGTATTTTACAGAGCCATCTAAGAGTCAGTAAAACTTCTTTGGAGTTACTTTTGTGCTGCGTTGCAATAAGGGTTGGGGTTAATGCAAAAGAATTGTGAAGGCGTGCACAAGTACCTAAAAAGAACAATAATAATAATTTTAAAATTAATTAAGAAAAAAATCTGAACTGTTAGTTGTCTCCATAGTATTTGGCCTCAGTTTCAGCCATTTATTTTACAAATTCATCTCATCTCATTATCTGTAGCTGCTTTATCCTGTTCTACAGGGTCGCAGGCAAGCTGGAGCCTATCCCAGCTG
>JANZLB010000021.1:2882060-2892679 GCA_026167865.1 Notarius quadriscutis
AGTCAGCTGGGATAGGCTCCAGCTCGCCTGCGACCCTGTAGAACAGGATAAAGCGGCTGGAGATAATGAGATGAGATAATGTCCGATATCATCACAAAGTACAACTGTGCAACCAAAGCCATCTTCCAAGTGTGGATTTTGATTGTCCATATGGGGCTGTCCTCGACAGGAGCAATGTGATGAGACTCCAGTCAGAAGTAGGGCATCAGGATGGATCAGGCAGGTCCGAGGAGCAGAAGGCGTCAGCACCACTGCTGTCTCAGGATTGACATGTAACTCAAAAGAGAACATTAGCATTTCCATCGTAACAGTTCATTCACAGGATGGTCCACATAAACAGATGTGTGCAATCATTGATATTTAACACTGATGGAAGGAGTCTCCAGTGTCAGTGCTTTGAAACACTTCTGATCAATCAGAATCCAGATTTTTCCTTTATCGTTTCACATTTCTCCCAAGTCGCAGCCTGAGAGATCCATGCAAGAAAAACCTGAGGCATGGGCTGTTGAAATTTTCCAGGAATGTGGTAGGCCTTCAGCATGGCTTTGATCAGCTTGTATGGTGCTGTGCCACAGGCATTAGGTCGAGTCAGAGGACTGCCAGGTGTCCTCAGTTCCTCTTTGCATCTTAGCATGCCAAGCAAGCCTCACAGATAGAAGGTTCAGGTGGTGCCATGATTAGGTGCTGGCACAGCTAGCTGAAGGGTTGGAGAGGGAGAGGAAGTGGAAGACCATCAATCTGCAAGCCAAAGGACCCCGCTTCATTAACTTCCTCAAGCTAGGTGTCAAGGCAGGCAAGGAGGTGGGGGGTACAGGGATCCTCACCACAGCAGGTGACTAGGAGATGAGGGTTGACCTTGGAAGGCAGCTTAATTCCCAGAAGAGCTAGCCAAAACCAACCTCCATCCTGACATCATTCTCTGGTCAAGAGCTACAAGACAGGTGGCCCTCCAGGAGCTTACAGTACCCTGGGAGGAAAGAATTGAGAAGGTGCATGAGTGCAAGTGCAGAAGATTCCAAGCCCTCATCACTGAATGCCAGCAGAGGGGATGGGGGGCCTGGAATCTCCTGGTGGAAGTAGGTTGCAGGAGCTTCCCAGAGCAATCACTTTGGAGGGCATTGGGAGTCCTTGGGGTGAGAGGTCTCACCTGCAAGAAACTGGTGGAAGACATCTCCAGCCAGGCTGAGACAGAATCGAGAGGGCTTTGGCTGAAGAGGAACAAGCAATGGCACAACCAGGCTGGCATAAGAGAGGGGAGACAGAGCTGAGTGATGAGTAGGCCTGAGAGTCAGAGGGGGTTGTTCCAGCATACTGGTTCTGCTGTTGAGCCCCTCTGAGGTGTCATGGACCAATTGATGAAACACTGGTGAGGGGGGTGCCCACTAGAAAACCCTATGAAGTCTCAAAGGTCTGAGTCACAATGTGATGTCCTCCATGGAGGGAAGAGGTTTAAGCCATAGGGAGCGTTTTAAGCCAGGTGCAGGAAGAAACATGTCTGTGAAGGTTCTCAGCCATCCAGGTCATAGTAAACCGTGGTTGCTAAAGAAGGCAACTTGACTTGCTTGCAATTCTTGAAGACGTTTCACCTCTCATCCAAAAGGCTTCTTCAGTTCTGTCTGACTCGTGGGGAGTTCCAGGTATTTATCCTCTAATAGACCAAAAGCAATCCTTTCATTGAGGTCACATGGGTTGTTGAGTCATCCTGTAAGTGTAGTCATGAGGAAACCTCATATGAAGACATTTTCTATGGAGATCAAGGCCCGTCTTTAGTTTATTTTTTAAGTTTAAGTTAGCATTTCCATAGCAACAGTTTGTTCACAGGATGCTCCATATAAACAGATTAAACAGCCGTGTGCAACGGTTCACATTCCACATGGTTTCACATTTCTCACAACTCGCTGCCCAAGAGCTCCATGCAAGAAAAACCTGAGGTGTAGGCTGCATGTGGGTAATTTTACCCACCAGCAATAAAATTACCTTAATCACTTGCTTAAATCCTTGAACATGACCCGTTCATCCTGCGTATCAATCAGTGCCAAGGCTGAATATGTGGACTATATTTAAAAAATATATAATAACGTGCATTTTTTTTTTAAATTTCCAAATTGGCAGAACAAGTGCACTGAATGTGATTTCAATATTGAGCAAAACACTCCTGATTTCCATTTTAGCCTTTATTGTTCAACTGTAAGTAACACCCATGAATACATCTGCTCAGGAGGCAACATCTGTTCAAGAGACCATTCCAGTAGCACCTTCCCTGAAGCCTGGATTCATAAAATCATTATAAAAGTACTTAGCTGGTTTATAAATTGATAATGATTCCTTCTTAGCAATTTAATCAACTGTATTAAATGCGATGTAAGTAATTTCTTGATAACTTACGATCAGGAGTGTTAACTATTCATGATTTGTTAATAATAAAGAAGTAATAATTATAAAGCGTGTTTAGGATAGAATCAGTCTCTATCTATTGATCAGTGTGTCTCTGCGCATTCTGCATTCTGTCTTTTCTTTTGTTCAGGGCGTGGTCGAGCATTGGCTGTGGATGGAGAGGAGGCAGGAGGAACCGTGGGTGGGTGTGTGAGAGAGAGAGAGAGAGAGAGAGAGAGAGTCGAGATGAAGTCACTGAAAAATGAAAGTAAAGTGAGAATAAAATGCATCTTGTGTTGTCACAAGCCTGTCTCCCTGTTCCTCGTTCCTCCGAGCTGCTCGAGTGTTCCAGGGATGAATGTAAATGAGATGTGCAGTAAGCACGATTTGATTTTCTGAACAGTATGAGACGCCTTTCAGCTCCAAATACACACTGTGGATAATTACATGAACCCAATTAGGTGAAATCTTTAACAGGCCCGAGGTGCTCGGAGGCACGCAGAGCTCGTGCGTGCTTCATTCAGTGTGTGTTAAAGTCAGAGGGAAGGAGAAAGTGTTCACAGGTGTGTGTTTAACAAAACCCTATGCTCACACGTGCATCAGGTTCGACCCGGAATGACATTCCGCATTAAAGGTTCACTCAGGTGTCGTTATGATAAGCAATAATGAGTAATTAGGTTTAACGTTGTTTGTAGGGGAAAAAGAAAAAGAAAAGAAAAACTGCTCTGGGGGTTTAAATGCTCTGTGAAGTGCAATGAAGGATTCAAATGCAGTGCTGTGCATAAGTATTCACCCCTTTTGAAATGTTCTGTTTTGTAGTGTTGCAACCAGGAACTGAAATTGATTTAACTGAGATTAAACATCAGGAATGACTGCGAGTTGGACTAGTGGTTAGTGTGGCTGCCTCTCAACCAGGAGAACTCGTGGTTGGGTCATACCAAAGACCGTCATCACAAGAGTGCTCTGAGAGCACAATATCTCCCACTGGCAACTCTGACATAACTCTGGTAAAATGTGACTGAATTGAAAGAAATTGCAATACACTTATTACTGACATATTACAAAGAATCCTGCCAAGTTTCATGAAATTTCTCCAAAAATTGTAAGAGGAGTTGATTTCAGAAGGCGAGTACCCTTCGCAGGATGAACGGACAGACGGCCGGATGGATGGCTGGACGTATGTATGTAAATTGCCATGACATAATCCCCCTTTGGGCCTTTCAGCCAGCGGGGGATAAAAATGGTACCTACTACCGTTTTGTAATACAGATGTGAGTAGGAAAGTCAAACTCTCGCGGTTACCAGAGGATCCGCCCCCAACTGTAACCCTAACAGTATAGGTGAGAGGCCGAGGGCTATCGAAATGGAGATCGGTGCCACCCATAGACCTTAAAGAGTTGGTTAGTACTGGGACAAGACACTGCCTGGGAAGACCAGATTCTGGTGTGAGAGGGACTTTGACTTTTGACTTGATACATCAGGAATCCACATAAAACAGCCCATGATATTGAAATTTGTGAGTAAGTTTTCACCCCTGTTGCTGTGAAACACCTAAATTAGTTGCCATCAGAAGTCACGTGATTAGTTGCATGAAGTCACCATGTGTGAAGATCTAAAACTATTTAAACCCGATATTACATGGTTGCGCAAAGATACGAAGTTTATCCTTGAGTGGCGAACATATTCACGAGTGAACGAAGCAAACGAGTGAAAAATGTTTCAACATGAGAAGATTAATTTAATATCTTCACGCCACCATATAACGTTCTTTATATTATATGGACACATTTTAAAAAATGCAAGTTAATCAAAATAATTTTAATTGTGAACCAGCTCGCCATTTTGACAATGCACGTCTATTCAGTGAGAAAACACTGGGAGTGACATCATTGGAGTGAAATATCAGGAATTATTATACATACAGGGTACTTTTTCCATGGTATAAAAATGTATTCTATTCCCTTCAAGTGGGTTTATTGATAGCATGCAACATTGTGATCATATCACTTATCCTCAAAGTATTACATCACTCTCTCCAATGGAGAATGAGTGTGCAATATTGTTATAATATTGCATGCTGTCAAGACAAGACAACACAACATCACACGTCAGGGCTCATTCGAATATCCAATGACAAAACTTTTCTGCTGCACATGCGCAAAATCATTTCTTTGTCGGCCGGGAAAGAGAGAAGACGAGGCTAATCCAGTGCTACAGCTAGGATTCAGTGCTAAATAAATAAACTAAAGATGCACTGAACACCCGAAAGGCTATCAGAACTTCATTATATATTCTCCACGTATATTTACAAGACAAAAACATACCAATGGACATCGAAAAACTGGAAAAGAGACACGTTGGAGATGTAAAACTTCCATGCGAGTGAGTGACTGTGACAATGTGTAAACAAACATGGCCGCCAGGTTTGCTTTGTTAAAAGTGGAAGATTTTGAGAAAATTTTGGCTGCCAGGTCACTCCGTTGTGTGGAGTTGTCAATATTGATTTATAAAATAACTAAGTCAATTACACAGGAAATAATAATAATAATAATAATAATAATAATAATAATAATATTTGGCTTGACTGTGTTAGCATTAGCCTTTGCTAACACTATGCTGGCTGGAAGGTAACTGGACTGCCATGCTAACAGCACCGAGTGGTGGGTAAGCTAGTGTTGGCCTTTGAGAATGCTGATATGAAGACAGAGTGTATTAATAATAATAATAATAATAATAATAATAATAATAATAATAATAATAATGGCTTTTTTCATGGTCTTTGACTTGTTCAATATCATTCTAGCTGAATGGAATATATTTGATCAACCACGAAAAAAAGCCAGCCAATATTCTATCCACATTCGCTGGATATGAGCAATCGCACACTCTGATTGGCTACTCTACTACTAGGCTATCAGCTCATATATTGAGCGTGTGTTACTGAACCAACCGAGGACGAAATAAAAAGTCAACTTGAAAACAACCCCCCCAAAAAACTACAAAAAAAACAACAGAACATGGAATGAAAGTATTTGATTGGAAGAACATATATTCATACATACATTATATATATATTTTTTATTATTATCGCATTTTTCACAAATTGCTCCTGTCATTTTGCCAGTTTGTTTCCATTCTCAGCAGAAATTATTTTGTCTGCCATTTTGTATAAAGATTTTATTGATCAAATTTGCAAACATTAAAAATAAAAATGCTCTGTTTCTCAAAATCCAGTGAATGTGGATAGAATAAAACAGTTATTCCACTCAATCTCATCNNNCATGGATTATAGACAACTTGGTGCTACGCGCCTCATCAGCTATCAGCTCATGTACGACTCGATTTCGTGGAATAACTGTTAAATATGTATGTGTCACTCAGATCCATGATGTATTTCGTTTGAAAAATGTGAGTTTTTCAACACAAGAAGATAAACTTCATATTGTCAAGCCAACATGTGATTTTCTTTTTATTATATCCACACATTCACAAACAAAAAGTCCCTAAATGTATCAAAACAATTCATCAATTTCCTCACGAGTGACAAATAGAGATTCATGTCATGGTTTTGGTTCTCCATGTCCCAGATGGAGCTTGGATGAAAAATACGAGTGGTATATTTCCCAGTAAAACACTCCTTTCAATATAATATATAGGGATACAGCACATGACACAATAACAGTTTACTCTAGAAGGCTTGCCACAAAAATCTAGTCACCAGATAAAGAAGGGATTAGACAGGGAAGCAAACAAGAAGCCATCGCTAACATCTACCATTTGGAGGTTCCATTTGGAGATCGAGGATTAAGCAAACATGTAGAAAAGCTTTTTTCACACTACATTTGGCAGAATCCCAATCTCAAGGATACTATGAAGCATGGTGGTGATAGCATCATGCTTTTCATCAGCAGGGACGACTTGGAAACTGGTTAGGGTTGAGGAAAAGATGGATGGAGAACATCCAAGAAAACCTATTCCAGTCTGGAAGATACTTGACACGGTGCGACGATTCACCTTCCAACAGGGCAACAAGCCTAAACATTGTGCTAAAGCTACAGTGGAGGGGTTGAGAATCTGTAGCCTGAAAGTTGGTGTTCACCAGCAGTGATCTCCGTCCAATCTGCCAGAGCTTGATCAAATGTTTCAAGAATCTAATTTGAGACACTTATGAGCTGGAACTGCTGCCAAAGTTGGATTCATGAAGTACTGACCCAACAAGGTTCTGCTTTTTATTGTTTAATTAACTTTTGTTTCACAATAAAAATAAGTTCCATCTTCAAAAGTTAGACTTGTTTTCACACATCAAAAGAAAGAAAACCAATTAAGTCCATTTTAGTTCCAGGTTGTATCATTACAAAATGGGGGGAAAAATCCTTAATTATCTCTTGTTTTTTTTCATTGCTCTTTTCCCAAATGGAAAGCTTTTCATGGCATGAAAATAATAGTAATAACAGTGGCAGATTTTTATGGAGAACAGCAGATGGAAACCTCAGGAGAGGTCTGCAGGGCCAGTGGGAGGTGCACCTGATGTCTCTTTAAATGGGCCAACAATGTGCAAAACTTTCTCTCTCTCTTTTTCCAGCTCCAAAATAACAACAAAACTTTGTCACTCAGCTTGAAAATTCCTTCAACCTACGCATGAACTCTGTATCAGCGTCACGCTTCATACACATACATTACCATGCAGCAAGAGCCATACATTTTTAATGAGAACCCATCTTTTCCATACCATAGACACATACACAGAGCCACAAACAGCGAGGTGAAAGTTGAATTAATTTCCCAGCTGGGGAGCACAAACGGCTCATTGGGTGCCAGGAGAGAGTCACGCCGTCTGACCCAGTGGACTCGGTTAAAGTTGGATGCTAAATTAATTGGCGTTCTCATAGGCACTGGGCGAGTGGCACTCTCTCCTTTCTGGGACACAGTTAGCACTGGCTGACATGGAGGAATGCTTGATATTTAAACAGCCACACGAAAATACACATTTCTCATTGGGTTTTGTTAATTGGTTCCATTAGTTAAAAAAAAAAAAAAACAATCTTAACCCATCTGATTTTTTTTTTCCCCCTCAGATTATGAGGATTCATTTTTAAGGACTGCATTTTTCTCTCAAATTAAGAACAGACATGGAAGTGACAGCGGTGAGGGACTTTTTAGTATCATATCACCAAAATATTGATCTAGCATCCAAGCTAATTTCATAAGGACATTTTGAAAATGATTCACTGAAGATGCATTTACATTTCAGGTAATGTGATGGACATGAAGTGTGAAATAAATTCTATAATGAATCAACAATTCATCTGAGATTCAAGAGGAATTTGTTCAGGATTGTGTCAAGATTTGATCGGGATTCAACACAGATTCCACATGGATTCAATATCATAAGGGATTTGATTGGGATTCAATACGGATTTGACAGCAATTTAAGAGAGATTCAATTGAGGTTCATTCGAAATGTAATAAGCATTTGGTCCGGATTCAACGGGTCCATTAAGGGTCCATTCAGGATTTGATAAGGATTCAAAACAGATTCAATAAAGGTTCAAAAAAAGATTCAATAGCCATTCGATAATGAATCATTCGGAGTTCAATAAGGATTCAATAGAGATTTAGTCAGGATTCATTAGTGATTCAATAAGGATTTGATACAGATTGAGTAGGGATTCGTGAGGGATTCAATAAGCATTTGATAAGAATGAAATAATGATTCAGTAATGATTCAATAGTGATTTGTTTGGGGTTCAAGAAGGATCCATTAGGGATTCAAGTAGGATTTGATAAGTACAATATAATGATTCAACAGGGATTTGAAAGAGATTCATTCAGGATTTTATAGGGATTAAAGACAGATTAAAAAAAGATTCAGTAGGAATTCAATAATGATTTATTAGGAGTTTGATAAAGATTCAATTGAGATTTAGGCAGGATTCAGTAGTGATTCAATAAGGATTTGATCCAGATTTTGTAGGGATTCAGTAGTGATTCATTAGTGATTCAATAAGCATTTGATACGAACTAAATAATGATTCAGTAATGATTCAATAGTGATTTGTTCAGGGTTCAAGAAGGATTCATTAGGGATTCAAGTAGGATTTGAAAACTATGTTATAATGATTCAATAGGGTTCCGATAGCAATTCCATCAAGATTTGATTGAGATTCAGCAGGGATTCAGACTCAGTGATTCGATAAGGTTTCAAACGCCACTTAGTGTGAAGAATCTCATTCTGAAGCTCCATATCTCCACATGGATCAGCTCACCTGATTGTTCTTCACTGCTCATGTGAGCTTTCTGGCCAAATTACACAGATTCTTGGTGCCATGACTTTTCACCCGAGAGATTCATCCACCTTAACCATATTCCCGTATCATATTTGACCTTGACACAAAAGTTCAGGTTTTATGCTTTATACACTGCTAATCTACAGTGGGCTGCTAGCATTGGAATTTCTAGCGTACCATCTGACACACCATCCAAAAATAAAATGTACAGTATGTAGAGAGAAAAAAAAAAAGATATGTCTATGTCCATGAGTGTGCTTGGGCCTTTGCTTGCGAAGTCCTCAGCTGGAAGAAGACCCAAACCCCATGTTTTCCATCATTGCTTACAAATCTTACTGTGAAAAAGAGCTACAGAGATCCTTTACCTCCACAATGAAGCTTCTCACATTGCCCTAGCTGTCAAGATAAGACCTTCTGTTCTTTTTCCTCCTCCTCCTCTCTCCCCACCCGGGTGTAATTTTACTCACCATCATCCTAAAGTCAGCAGTACCTGTCAGCTGTGGTGGTTTCAGGCAAACTCATATAGCACCAGTGAGATCCCTGGTTAAAGGCTGCAATGAGGGATGTCAAGCTCTCACTGTTGATAATCACATTACAGTAAAAAGCTTCCTGACATGTACAGCAGGCAATCCATCGAAAGCCATTATTAACTAATGCAATGTCAGGGCTGCGTTATTGCTTCTACCTGCCACAACAGCAATTTGTCATCATCTTCTGAACTTTTTGCAACATCTGGTCTCCATTTCAGGATGCTCGATGCTAGAATTTATCTCACCTCCAGGTTTAGCCTCTAGGCATGGTTAATTACTGAGAAAAATCAAAATAAATCTCACACACACACACACACACACACACGCCACATATCCAGATGTGCTCTCTCGGATTTGATTGGGAAATATTTATAAACACTGGGATATTAAGGCAATTCCTCAGGCATCCGTCAGAAAACAGATGCTACATCATCAAATCGCTGATGCTGTGCCAGTCCCGGAAGAGTGTTGCTCATATCTCATCTCATATCTTCTCTCACTGTTTCACCAAGACCAAAGACATGTCAGAAAGTTGCATCACTCACAACTAACTGCATTCATTGTTTCCTTCAGTGAGATCTTTTTCACATCATGGTTAAATACACATATAGCCGGCTTGTTAAAATCCACGTTAGACCTTGATTCATGACCAGGAATTTATTTGTGAATCAAGTTCTAAAAATGGTCTGAATCAGATATAAAGATCCAAAGTTCAGCCATTGGAGAAAACTGATTCTGTGAGTAATACATGATTATCCATGGATATAAAGCCATGACATTAAAACCACTGACAGGTGTACAAGGGCACACTCAGTTCTTGAAGTTGATGTGTTGGAAGCAGGAAAAATGGGCAAGCATAAGGAGTGACTTTGACAAGGGCCAGATTTTGATGGCTAGATGACTGGGTCTGAGCATAAGAGCAAAACAGCAGGTCTTGTGGGATGTTCCTGGTATGCAGTGGTTAGTTCCTACCAAAAGTGGTCCAAGGATCTCAAGGACAACCAGTGAACCGGCGACAGGGTCATAGGTGTCGAAGGCTCATTGATTCGCATGGGGCATGAAAACTAGGTCATATGGTCAAATCCAGAAGAGCAGAAGAGCTACTGTGGCATAAACTGCTGAAAAAGTTAACACTGGATAAAACAGAAAGGTGTGAGGAACATACAGAAATAAATTGACCATGTTGAAAAATCAAATGTTGAAATAAATGATTTACATGAATAATGAGCTCATGAATAATAATAACAAGACTGTCAATGATGGCATAGCTCGCTCCGGCCCCGTCTCGTCCAGAAGGAATGATCTAACCCTTGTGTTGTGTTCGAAAGCTGTTTACACCTGTGGTGTTTGCGGGTCAATTTTGACCCGTGATTTGAAAATGCTTAAAATCACCAGTTTTCTTCCAATATTGTTTTTCAACTCATTGCTG
>JANZLB010000021.1:3904664-3914743 GCA_026167865.1 Notarius quadriscutis
GCACTGATAACAAGCCGGATGGTCCCTCTCCTCTTTAGCCTGGAGGATGTGGTGTCCATGATTTCCAAAAAGAATTTAAAAATTCGTCAGACCACAGGACAGTTTTCCACTTCGCCTCAGTCCATCGTAAAAGAGCTTGGGCCCAGAGAAGGCGGCGGTTTTTCTGGATATTGTTTATATCTGGTTTTAACTTGCATTTTTTGATGCAGTGACAAACCATGTTCAGAGGTGATGGTTTTCGGAAGTGTTCCTGAGCCCATGCAGTGATTTCCACTACAGAATCATGTCTGTCTTTAATGCAGTGTCTGCAAGATTTTCAGTCTTGTCCCTTGCGTACAGAGATGTCTCCAGATTCCTGAATCTTTTGATATTTGGTAATGTAAAATGACGTGATCCCGAACTTCTGTGCAATTTTACATTGAGAAACGTTATTCTTAAATTGTTGCACTGTTTGTCCATGCAGTCTTTCACAGAGTGGTGAACCCTGCCCCATCTTTCCTTCTGAGAGACTCCGCCTCTGTGGGATCTTCGTTTTATACCCAATCACATTACTGGCCTGTTGCCAATTAATCTAATTAGTTTTTTTAAGCATTACACAACTTTTCCAGTCTTTTGTTGCCCCTGTCTTAACTTATTTTTTAATATGTTGCTGGCATTAAATTCCAAATGACCATATATTGTTCAAAAAACAATAACATTTCTCAGTTTCAACATCTGATAGGTTGTCTTTGTATGATTTCTGATGAAATATCATCAGGGTTTCCATGAGGTACAAGTCATCACATTCTGTTTTATTTACAGTTTGTAAAGCGTCCCAACTTTTTTTGGAAAAGGGATTGTAGATCCAGGCAGAGATCAAGCAATGCTTGATTAATAAGAGTTAAAATCTGAGGAAAAGGGTGCTGGACTGCTCCAAGAGCAGTTTTCAAAAGCAGGCAAGATATGGACAGGGGTTCAGAAAGGGAGAGTTATTCCAGGAGGAATGGTGTTTGTCACTACCCAAGAGAACCATGTTCGGGAGGAGGAGGCTTCCCAGAATTAACTTGCGAAAGCTTTACGAGCAAGAACTGCAGACGTATCTAAGCCAGCTGCCAATCATCTGAGTGGCATTTCCTCTGTCTCAGTGTCTTCTCTTATGTATTCTTTTACATAACCCAGTTCATTTCCACTCTATGAATTTTTCTCACTTCTTCATCCTCTTCATGTTTCCTTTGTCATTTCATTTCAGATCAGTCTTTAGGAATTGGTTGAAAATCTGAATAAATTCATCTTGACTCACTTTCACTAACTGTACTTGCCTTGCAGCATTTCCAATTCTTTTTTCCCCCCAGGTCTTGGTAAGCTCCTTTAAAACCCTGCCTCTTTATATCTCCTTCATTGTGAGATTGTGGGTGGCAAATTTGACATGGTTTCTCTGACCTTGACCTCAGGGTGGAAAGCCAGCTGCCACATCTGGCCTTGAGCAGGAGCATGTAGAGGGGTCCTGGGAATGCCTTGTGGAATTCCATATCCACCACTCTTTCAAACAACTTTCAAACAAATTAGCATCAACAGAGTGCAAGTCTCCTTCACCGAGAAGCACTGAACAATTTTCTTCAAGAGAGAACTGAGATTTATTGCATTCCAATAGAAAGCCAAAGGTAACATGGGTGACTTTTGTAAAATCCTTTGATAAATGCTGTACCTCCGGAAGACCCTTATCTTGAACAAATTTGAGGGGTACCAGTACAATACTACAGTTCTGCCCGATAAGGTTTTGGACCAAGCAATTGCTCCTACCAGTACAGATGGAATCTAATTGCTTGTCTGATAGCTATCTAACAGTCATATTTGTGTTTATAGATTCCCAGAATTCATACAAAGTTCAAATAAATAAGGTAATGTCTAGCTAGGATTATTTCCGAGCTACTCAAGTTTATTTGCCAAGATTCTTTTTAAAGTGCTATGCAAGGGCAATTGTCATGGTCCAAATGGTCTAAAGATGCATATCAAAGATTTAAATAAAAATGGAAATGGCCTGAGTGCTCCAGGGTTTGACTCTGATTTAGGGTTACTCTCTGTGTAGAGTTCTCATGTGCCTGTGTTGGTTTCTTCCAGGTTCTCTGGTTTCCTCCCACTATCCAAAAATATGCTAGTATGTGACTCTAAATTGGCAACTCTAAACCCTAGGTGTAAATGTATGTGCATAGATTGTGACTGGTGTTCTATCAAAGGTGTATTCCCACTTTGCATCCCACCAGATGATGAATAAATAAAGGGCCAATAAAGTGCATGCTAGAAAATCAGTCAGAATAAAATTCAGGGCCCTCCATGATTATTGCCCCCCTTGTAAAGATCAGTAAAATGGGTTTAAAAAAATCCACCTTTTGGTGAAGTTGCTTCATCTCACTATGAAAAAAAAGAGAAAAGTCCAACCTTTAATTGAACTAAACTTATTCAGAGAAAAACAAATCCCTCATCAATAAATAATTATTTTCAACAAAAACACATGCCACTATTATTGGCACCCCTGGAAATGATGAACACAATGTAACTGAAGCATGTTTCCCATTTAAATTGTACATTTTCTGAGTTGATTGGAGTCTTTATGAACTTTCGAGCTGTAATCTATGACTTCCTGATTAACTGCGGAACAAATATGAGGTGACACAAAGGTCAAATTCCCTCAACGTCAATATGGGAAAGATAAGAGACGCACAAACCAAATGACGGAAAAGTGTGTTGACCTTCAGAAGTCAGGGAATGGTTATAAAAAAATAGCTCCTCGCCTGAAAATGTCCATTTGCAGTGTCCTGTGACGGCAAAAATAAAAAAGTGGATGCCAACTGAAACTGTTACACACTCGCCTGGAAGAGGAGCCAAGTTTATTTTGCCCCCATGTACAGTGAGGAGGAGGGTAAAAGAGGCAAAAAAAAAAAAATCCTGAAGGATCACTGTTGGTGAATTCCAAGAAAAAGTAAAATCTTGGGGTTTCCGAGTCTCCAAAACCACCATCAGACTCCACCTCCATGCCAACAGATTATTTAGAAGGTTCCGGCAAAAAGCCTTTTCTGTCAGTTAACCACAAACATAAGCACCTGAAGTTTGTCAAACGCTGCTACAACTTTGGAACCGTGTTCTATGGTCTGATGGAACAAAAATGGAGCGTTTTGGCAATAAACACTCACAGTGGGTTTGGTGTAAAAAGAAGGATGGGTAGAATGAAAAGAACCTGATCCCAGCTGTAAAACATGGTGGAGTTTCTGTGATGTTTTGGGGCTGTTTTTCCTCCAAAGACCCTGAAACCTTGGTAGGGTCCATGGCATCATGGACTCCATGAAACACCAGAACCTTTAAAATCAGAACCTGGATCTTCTGGCAGGAAACTAAAACCGGGTCGTCATTGGATCTTCCAGCAGGACAATGATCCGACGTCCAAATCAACACAAAAATGGTTCACTGAGCACTGAATCAAGCTTCTGCCCTGAACATCTCAGTCCCCTGAGCTGAACCTCAGTGAAAACCTGAAGAGGAGAGAGCACAAGAGAGGGTCGAGGACCCTGGACGATCTGGAGAGACTGTGTAAAGAGGAACAGGCTCAGACGCCCTGCTCCGTATCTCCAACCTTATAAAATGTTACGGAGAGGCTCGGTGCTGTTTTACTGCCAAAGGAGGCTGTACAAAGTATTAAATGCAGGGTACCGATAATATTAGCATGTGTTTTTGATGAAAATAATTATTTCTTGATGAGGGATTTGTTTTTCTCTGAATAAATTTATTCCAATTAAATGTTGGATTTTTCTTATTTTTTTCCAGTGAAAGATGATGTGACTTCACCAAAAGCTGGATCTTTTTTCTAACCCTTTTTACTAATCTTTACATGGAGGGGCCAATAATTTTGGAGGGCACTGTATTTGTTAATAGAGTTCACTTTTTGCATTGACTATACATTATTTGTAAAAAATAAATAAATTACAAAGTAACTGTAATCTATTGGTATTTCCCATATTGGTGTCCCCCCCCCCACATAAATAACTATTAACCCTGGAATCAAGATGCTCTGTAATGTTGCATAACATCTGGAGAACAAAAAACAAAAACAATTAAAAAAAAAAGAACTGCCTCAAGCACAAGCTCTCACACCAGATTTGCCAGGGTGCAAAAATGCACAAAGTTCAGGTGTGTGAAAAGCAGCTCATTTGGGACCTGCCACTTCCAAAAAGGAATTCCTTCTACGGGGATCTTGAAGGGGTGGGAGGGAAAGGGAAGGAGTGGGACTGGGGCAGCCCTCTTCCCTGTTACAACCACCAAGATCCAGTCATCCGTCTTTCCTTCTATTCACCCATCCATCCATCCGTTCAGTCGGTGAACGTCCCGCCAACAGCTTGCAGTCATTAGTGTTGGATCCCGTGGTGACCTTACGTGCCGCCAGGCTCGCACCTTCAAAGTCCCGGAGAGGACTAATGCACAGCCAGTCACCCATAATTCCTTAATACTCAAATCTCCAGCCAAAGATGGAGGGAAAGGGGGTGGCGGAGTGTGCCAGAGAGAGATAAGGGAGGAAAACAAACATGCAGGCAGCGGGAAGTGCTTTTGCTTCCCTCACTCTGGGGTTATCACACTATAAGGGAGCGAAGCCGCAAAGGGGTTTGCCCTCAAGAGGAGGGAGAGAGGGTACTCCGATTTTATCACACAGGTTGTTGGCAGAGCTCTCTCCTTTCGTGTGCTGTGTCACAATCGCTGGGTCTTGATTTAGCTAAGGCCCAGCTGAGTCATTCTGAGCACACAGCAAGACTGGAAGTGAGCGTGTGTGTTTGTACACTTCATGTTTGAGTGTGCATGACCAAAGTTGTTGAACGTCTTTGAGATTCATTTCCAAAACTGCCCCTAAAATCACAACTGGTGTTTTAGAGTTTTTGTACCCACCCCTTCGTGTTACGAACACAGTTACAATATTATAGCTGAAGAAAAAATAGATTCTCATTTTAACTTTATAGTTGTCACTTCTGAGGGGGGGCACGGTTAGCACTGTTGCCTCACAGCAAGAAGGTTCTGGGTTCAAATCTCATGGCCAACAGGGGCCTTTCCATGTGGAGTTTGCATATTCTCCTTGTGTCTGTGTGGGTTTCTTCCGGATGCTCCGGTTTCCCCCACAAATCAAAAGATTAGGTAAAACACACAGACCCTGGGGTTACACAAGCCAGTGCCTACTTAGTGCCAGTCCCAAGTCTGGATAGACTGGGGAGGGTTGCATCAGGAAGGGCATCCAGTGTAAAAACCTATGCCAAATCAAATTTGCAGAACAGATCCGCTGTGCCGACTACTAACGGGAGCAGCCAAAAGAAGAAGAAGAGGTCGTCACTTCTGGGGGAATGATTCATATTTGTGCAGATCTTCATGATCATCCAATTCCATGCCCTCTAGAACCATATATACACCACAGGTCTTGCTCCACTCTAGCTTCTTGTTAGCAAGAAAACGTGGTTCATCCTTCTAGTCATCTTCTCGGACACTATTCCCTTTTCCAACCAATTTTTGGTTGAGAAATAAAGGTTTGCATTAATTAGCCCAGCCACCTGTCTGTACGTGTATGCTTAACCGAGTTTGATCATGTTTCAGAATGGAAGATGGTCATTGGTGTTCCAGCCTCAGGTAGCGATTCTACAGTCGCAGTTTGGCGCCACTGCATACTATGTAAGTGTCATGTTACACGACCTCAGCTTGCGATGTAATCCTCTGTGGCTGAGTGGTCTAGCGCACTATCCAGGAACAGAACAGATTTTACAACATTGGTTTGAATCCTGGCATTGACATAAAAGGCTGAGCTCAGACCTGCACAGGTCTCTTGTTCATTTGGAAGTTGTACAAGCTCGCAGTTACACACTTTTCAAAGAAGTGTTTCACCAATACTGGAATATGTCACTTCCTCAGACTAACCAAGAACATGATTCCGTCTTTATTCTCAATATTTAGCTAGCTCACTCAGCTACTGTCAGGTTTATTTAGATTTGGTGGGAATATGGCATATCTCAAATGCCTTGCTGTAAGCAGTGCAAGTGAGTCAACATTGCATCATTTTGACTTCCTGTTTCAGAAGGAAAAACATCAACATAAGAATCGAATCACAGTTAAGAAGCCATTACATGAGGACTTTAAGGACATGTTGTTCTTTCCTGAAAGAAGTTCCTTCAGCTTCAGAGATGTTAGCAATAAAAATTGATGACCATCTCTAGCCACAACCATCATGTTACTCCACTAAATTTGTTATTTCAGAGTACCATAACGCCCCTGGTAGTTACACAGACAGCTGTCTGCATGACATTTTTCTTTTACAAAGCCTACATTCCATACACAAGTTAATAATGGTGATAAAACACATGTGGAAACTATTCGAGATCAAATATGCAGCTTCCCAATGAACATCAGGGTCACAAAGACAACAACTGTCAACAACTTTCAATACTTGTTTGTTCTGCGGGACATGATGCAAACATCTGCTTTCCAGTCAAATCGAGACCAAGGTAGCGTGCTCACTTCTGTTTCAAATAAACTTACTTCGCAAGGCATAACAAATAGTCATATAGTATCTCGGTTCCCTATCTCAACAAAACACTTTAAGGAATGGCGAGGCGAGGTTAAGTGCAGTCAGACTGACCCTTATCTTTGCACTAATGCGTGCCCATCATTGCTCTAAAGGGAAATGTGTTTATAGGCTTTCCTGAGTAATGTATGATGAATAAAGTGACAATGAGAACAAAATAAAAAACAGTTGGGCTGACTGTGCAGTAGCCAAGGATAGTAATTGCTTCAATTAAGGCAATCCCTCATTCCTTTTCCTTCATCTCCTCATGTTGACATTCCCTTCTGGCGGTCCATCAATCGAACTATGATTAGTTATTTCGGAGCAATTTTCTGTATCCTTTCCACAAATCCCTGGACAGTATTTTTGTTTTATTTTTTATTTTTTTCGTAAAATCCACCTGAAATATTTGCTTCAAGCGCTGCCAGAACAGGATACCTGACTTCTGAACTGGGCTTTGGATTGGGAAGCCAGGTGATCCGCTTATCATTACAGCCCTTGGATACAGATTTCCTGAAGATCAGATGGCAAGATGGCAGCTCTGAACTCTGAGGATCAGCTTGTTTTTCTAACACAAGGAAAATCCCACAGGGTTAGGGCCTGTTTTCCGCAATAAACCTTGTTTTGGGCCGTTAGTGCAGCAGTGTGGGCATTAACACTTTGATGGTGGAAAACTCATGGCTTGGCACTGGACATTGAGGATGTGTGTATTTGTAGAGCTTAGAAGGTTTTTTTTTTTTTCCTCTGTAAGCAGATGTTTTTGTCTTTTGGGGCCATTCAAGGTAAAGAAGTGTACAACATGTGCAAAGTTGGCTTTACAAACTTGTCGTGAGTTGATATTTTGTGGTAGTTGTCAAAGGCAGGGTTCATAAATTGACCCAACTGATCTTCCCACTTTTGCTTCTGATATAAAGAAAGTGTGCATCTTGTTAAATGATGACTCCGTTCTTATCTTGCATCAAAAACCTTGTGATGCATTACAGAGAAGAGAGGTTTATTAGACCCTTGGCCAATAGTTGCAGAGCAATTGAATCTTCCGTCAACACTGGTGAGCTCGTCTGGCACTCACTCAACTCTCGCTGAGATCTCTGTCTGCTCAATGACGTAGGCAGGACATAGCAAACCCTCCAAAAAGCGTCCTCTAATAGAGTCAGGCTTAATGAATCATCGCTGCCTGTGTCCTCACAGTCATAGCTTTGCCAAAAGTTCAAACCACTCCTGAGGTAAGAAATATTGCAAGAGATCAGGACAGGAGATGGATGAGACTGCAGAAGGAAAGGTTACTGCCTGAAGAAGTGAGTGTGTCAGCAGCAACCATAAAGTGTCTGTAGTGTTTACAGAGCTGTTAATGAGATGCCAAGCTTGAGGATGGTCGTGTACCCCAGCGTCAAGGGGCTCACAGAGAAAGAATGGGCGTTAAAAGGCAGATAAGAGAAAAGGGAGGACCAACACCTCACCATGGTTGCTGATAAATCGTCCACACCCTTAAACACAGATAGAAATGTTATGCCATCAATCGACCAGCTGAGATCAGTTTAAATGGCCTTGAACCAAAATAAGAAGACTTTGAAGTTACCCAAGAATGAGTTACCCTTCCAAATGGGTTACCCATTTCTGGGTCATCTGGAGCTGAAACCAAGTCTGATCATATTTCTTTCTCAGCAATCTGAGGACTCGATGTCAGAAACAAGAAGCTTCAGCTCTCCATCTGGAACCGGGATGCAACTTCAGGAGAAGGTCCACGCTCCCTGCAGGTTTTAAAGGCCATCAGACACAGCAGGGTTCACAAAAAGACTTCCTTATGCATTGGTGTGCTCTGGAAAAGCCTGCCATCCCGCTGGAGGGCTCGGGTAATTGCCCAACAAACAGCAGCCTTCTGGAGTAGGCATGAGGTACGATGGCCAAAATTACGCAACCATGGAAAAGTGAGGGTCTGTGGGTTCGTCCTGTATTTAAGACCGCATTTATCTGTTCTTTTCAGCTCCAGTGACGGCCCCTTTTTTTTCCAGCATTTGTCTGAAGTTGACCAGAATTGTCTGCTGCTCCAACAGAAGAATGAACGTACTGGACTGGATAACATCTTATTATTAGACACTTGGGTTACCGCTAATGGTTTGCAACTCTTACGAGAACTAAACACGTCTGCGTTGGTGCTTTTAAAGGTTTCAGTGAATCATATACTGGCGTATTGGCAGCATATGTGCTACATATTGGCAGCACATAGAAAAATAATGGATCACTACTTTAGGGAGGGAAAATATTCCAATGTAAACTTAATATAATCACTCGAGTCAATTCAAATCATATTCCTGTCACTATAAACAGATGAGGCTGTCTGCTACATAGGATTTAAGTCTAGTTATACTCATCAGTGAGTATTCACTGTTCTTTTTCCACTAACAGCAGGTTTTTAAAGTGTGTCCAGACCTACTGGCCTTTTGAGCCATAAAACCAAAAGATAGTTTAACCCTCAAAGGTCTACGCCTGTTTTTGTCCATTTGTGATACCCAGGTTTAACGGTCAATAAATCCGGTATGTATAGGTATGCTGCATGTGTATATGACTGTTATAAGAAATGTTATAGAATGGCATGCTGTGGTAAGAAAATAATCAATGATGTGATGAGGTCTGAAGATGCTTCTCTTCCCAAAGTGTGTCCTCTGATAATGACCATTTATATTTTACATTTAATATCGTGGAACGTACATGAAATAACTTGCTTCTTCTTATCAATCATTTCAAATAGATATATGGCGTCTTATGATTGGTGTAAGTCTTGTTTGAAAACGGTGGGCCTGGTGTTTGCAGTGTTTTTTTTACTACTAAACTGTGGAGCTATGAGTGTAATTACAATTATGATTTCATTCCTGTTAATCCGTTGATCTCAATGGCATGATGCAATTTAGGGCCCGGTCCCACAACACCGATAACTATACCTATAACTACGACTCTGACTATACAGTACCTATACCTGAGTTTAGTTCCAGTCTGGAGCAGAAACACCACGACTATAATCCTGACTATAATATCACTTGGTCCTGACACTCGGAAATAAGCTCATGCGACTTAGGAACAGTCATAGAAGTTTTTTTTTTTTCCAAGTAGTAGCACATTACTCTGAGTCATACTGTACAGCTTGGACTTCAAAACAACCCATGTACACACTCCGGTGATCGATATAATACAGATAGGTCACGGATTATGGAAAAAAGGATACAAAATACAGAGTGGTTATGGATTTTAATACGGATGCAAATAATTTACAGATTGGTTATGGACGTTTCAGTATATTACAGATTGGTTACCAATTTCATATGGATGATGCATCACGGATAAAAATTTAAGAAGTCTAAAACAATTAAATGTTTGGACTGCCGGAGTTCATAATTAAAATATCTTACCCGCATTTATATGTTTATTAATTTACTATTGATATTTCATGGAGGCCTGTGATGACCTGGCGACTTGTCCAGGGTGTACCCCGCCTTTCGCCCGTAGTCAGCTGGGATAGGCTCCAGCT
>JANZLB010000021.1:4067490-4082340 GCA_026167865.1 Notarius quadriscutis
CGCCTTTCGCCCGTAGTCAGCTGGGATAGGCTCCAGCTCGCCTGCGACCCTGTAGAACAGGATAAAGCGGCTAGAGAAAATGAGATGAGATGAGATTCAAGAAAGAAAATAACTGTTAGTAAAATGTAATTTTCTGGTATTATTAGCACTAAGAGCATCTTATGATACGCACGTGTAAAATGGTAGACATTATTCTATTCACATTCACTGGATTCGAGCAATCGTGCACTCTGATTGGCTGCTCTATGACTAGGATATCAGCTCATATACCGTGAGTAGAGAAAAACAAAATGGCGGCGCGTGTTGCTAAACCTACCGAGGATGAAATAAAAACTACTTAAAAACAACCCCCCCCCAAAAATACACAAAGGGTGAAAGTATTTGACGCCAAGAACTTATTTTTCAAGAATTATTATTATTAGAGCATTTTTTCACAAATTGTTCTGGTCATTTCGCCGGTTTGCTTACATTCTTCATCTTTAAGCATTAAAATTTGTTGCATTCTTTTAGACTGGTTCAAAAGCTCAAAGTTGTCTGAAATTTACAGAACTGAAATATACAAGGAAGAATGAAACGAACGTCTAAAGCTATTCTATACCTCAGCAGGACAGCACTTTCTACAAAAAAAAAAAACACGAAAAAGTCAATTTGTGCAGCCATGGATAGGTTTTTAAAAAGTCCGCCAAAGTGGAAATGACTGTTGGATGTTTTGTACAAAAGTTATTTATCGAATTTGCAAAAAATCTAAATAAAAATGCCCTTTTTCTCAAAATCCAGTGAATGTTGATAGAATAAAAGTTATTCCACCCAATCTTGTCGTACATGGCTTATAGCCATCAGCTCACGTACGACTCGATTTTGTGAAATAACTGTTAAATAGCTTCAGCTCTCAAGTGACAGGGTGTGCAGTTAGAAGAAAATAAATCAACAGTGGGTTGGGGTTATGAACTAGACTTACTGTTACCACCTCAGGTTCCTGCGTACAAGTTATGAGCTGCTGTTATACAAAAATCAATCAACACCTACGGCTCAATCAGGATCATGCCGTCGTGTAATAATGATTAAATACAGTGTAGGAGTTTGATCATAACAATTGATAACCAAGTCTATGAACATATTCGGATATGGAACGCAGTAATTATTCGTAACGGCCTGATCAACACTGATAATTATGTAATATTGTACTGTAATTGCATATTAAAGACTGAAGCATGACACTCCCTCATACATACGCACACACACACAGGATCAGGACACAAAAAGAAACAAGACAAATTTCCTGTTTCTGTACGTTTTATTTTCACACAGTACATGATAGATTCTGAGGATGCTGCACAGCGCTTGGTGTACTACTGAGAATCAGTAATGAGTTAAACTTCTATCATTAACCATATATATAGATATAAAAATAGTGCTGCTAAAAAAGTATAAATTAGACCTACTGTTCAAACAAGTCATACACAATCATAAAAAAAACCTACTAAAATAAAACAAACTAAAAAGCAACCATCTGTTTCTTTTTGCACTTAGCAGAAAGGAAAAAAAAATAGTGGGTTCTGAAAATGAATACATTATTTAAATATTGCAAATGTGAATATGCTGATGAGAACAATCTGATACTTCCTTGGCAGTCTAAACAAATGCGTTCTCCCCTGGATGCGTACAAGCAGAAAATTAAAAACAAAACAACAACAACAAAAAAAACGGTACCGATTTCTGAAGAATTCTATTATCAAAGTTGCGTATACAAAAGGAGGTAAGGAGCTTGGCCACTCCCACCAGTAGCAGGAGATTAACGGCACCCTCTTGTGGCTATAGAAAAAAAACCAACACCACCACCAACAACAACAGGAATAAACATCATCCAGTTCATCTCAAATTTGTCCAAGCAACACAAACAAAAACACCCATCCTTCCATGATGTCTGTACATCTTTAGAACAGAACAGCTCTACACTTTAGGACAAGACAGAAATGATCAGGCCTGGCCATAAACAAGGAGGGTTTTTTTTTCCTTTCTATAAGATCTTCGATTCGGTCATTGAATGATGACTAATTATAGAAACGAATTATCCTATTTTCCCATTTGGTTTTTAAAAATCCAGTGCATTAAAGATAGAACGATTAACTTTTTAAAATACGAATCCATTCAGACCGAACTGAAACAAGTTCGTCTTCTTCTAACTGTTTGCATTCAGGGAATGTCCACGGTGTGAAAAAGCCAGATCCCAAAAAGATGTCATAAATGGCAAAGTAGTATTACAAATCTATCCTAAACAAGCATGAGAGTGTTGATGCACTCAACACTTAAGAGGACCTTCAACTTCCTGGCTATAAAGACTCGATGAGAAAATTTCAACAATTAGGAACTCTAGAAAAGATCTTTAAACAGTTTAGACGGCCATTTCGTGACCAAACAGTGCCAGTTCCGTTGGTGGTCCTGGAAAACCTTCTCAGACATTGTTGTGGCTGAGACCTAACCATGTTTGACCAATTTTTTTCCCCCATTGCTGTTTTGCTGATAAACTTTTAACCAAAATGACATTTCTTGTTTATTTAGTCTACTTTCCAACCATACCTTTGTGTCTGCCTGCAAAGAACACGTTTATTAAAACATGCTGGGAAACAGTCTGCCTGCTAAAAAAAAAAATTTAATTAAACACACACGCACACAGTCTCGAAAACCTTGCTAGCTAAATAATTTCCTCACACAGTGAATTGTATGCTTTGGGTTGTTTGATCAATGTGTGTCAAAAAAACATGGCTATACAGTTCAACAATTCAGACTGTAATCGGTAAGCTGTTAAAACGTTGATCAGGCTCCTGCACCACAGCTGGAATGGAACCTTTAAAATCAAATTATTACTTTTAGCTTTTGGTGGTATCTAAACTTCAAAATGCGTACATCCAAAACAGAACTAAAACATTTTATATCTTATTCTATCCACATTCACTGGCTATGAGCAATCACGCTTTGCTGAACTAGGATATCAGCTCGTATACCATGAGTAGAGAAAAACAAAATGGCGGCGCGTGTTGCTGAACCAACCGATGAAATAAAAACTCTACTTGAAAACAAAACCCCCAAAATTAAGGATTTAAAAGAAGCAGAAATAGCTAAAAGAATATAGCCCCCCCCCCCCAAAGTATCTTCTGTTCCACACTCCAGCCCAGTTATTAATGGTAATGCACCTTTAAGTTGGTTTGCCAATCACAAAAAAAAACTCTAAAGAAGAAGAAAACCCCCAAAAATACAAAAGCAGCAACAAAATATGGAATAAAAGTACTTGATGGTAAGAACGCATCTTTTTTTATTTTTTAAATTATTATTATTGCATTTTTCACAAAATGCTGTCATTTCGCCAGTTTGTTTACATTCTAAGAGGAAATTATTTTGTCGGACATTTTGTATAAAGTTTTTATTTATCGAATTTGCAAAAAAATCATAATAAAAATGCTCTGTTTCTTAAAACCCAGTGAATGTGGATAGAATAAAACAGTTATTACACTCAATCTCATCATACATGGATTATAGCCAACTCGGTGCTACGTGCCTCGTCAGTGATCAGCTCATGTACGACTTGATTTCGTAGAATAACTGTTAGTCAGAGATCAGAATTTTATCCTTTGCAAGGTTTTCCAGACCACCACACACAGTCAGGACAATAATTCGAAACTAACTGTTTTAATGTAGTTTATTATTATTATTATTTTTTTTTTTTTACCTAAAGTAGTATCCAGTACAGTAGTTTCAGGGTTAAAGGTCTTGCTCAAGGGTCCAAACATTTGCCACAATCTACACCATTTTTTTTTGATAGGTAATGGTTACACAGTTTTCCAAAACGGTTCTACTTGGATCATATATTTTAGGGTCGTGCATAAAACTTAAGGGTTTCTCCCAAAGGGGAAAAACTGAAGAACCCTTTAAGATGCTGTAATTTTTTCTTAAGGGATCTCTGTGTGTGAATATAGCTTCACATGATTTCAAACTGGCCTTGCGTTATTTTGATCGTGAACATGCCGTGACGCCAAAAACCACACCGAATCTCCTATCTGGACTGTCCGAGATCAGGAACTAAATTTAGTACGAGGTAAACCGTTTTGTAATTGCGTAAAAGGTTCACCATGATATTGGTCTGGGCTGTACCAGTGTTGCAAAAACGACTGCATGGTACACCCGTTTCTAAATATAAACTATTCTGTGTCCATCAAAGACAGTCTCGCAGCCAAGATCATGTAAATTGTTGTGATGAACTCATGTATATGATCTTCAGCTCTATAGGTTAGACCCTGCTGTGCTCGGAAGGGGGTTGAATGCACCAACTGCGACGAGAGTGACGCATTTAGAATAAAATTTGAATATTTGATTCCTCATGCATATGTAGATTCTAACTGTGCAATATGCGGCATCTTCTATCAGTACAGACCATTAGAAATCCAGACTTTAAGAGGCATATATTAAAAACACCAAATTATTATCATCAAACAAGTGGAAGTGAGCACCCAGTGAAGAACTCTCATTTAGAAACACTGAAATACGAAATGCACATAGGATACCTGAAATCATTTTCAAGACCTGATAACTAAGAGGTCATTTGTACAGCAAGAAAAGCAAAGGAGATTAATAAACTTTTGGCTGCGCAGGGGGTGGGGAAGAATAAGGACAATTCAGGCAGGAAAAGTGAAGGACAGAGGACAAGGACAAAGAGTCTAGCAGCCTAACTTTGGAGGGGGTGGGGGGTGGGGATTGATTAGGAAAATAAAGGAAAGCAAATAAGATGATGCATACAGTGTGTCCATGTTTTGGTTTAGATGATTCAAGCATTGACAAGTTTATATCCATGTATTAGGGCTTCTCTTTTTCGCGGCTAGGTTACCAAGGGCAGTAGAAAGTTGAGGTTTGAGGTGTGTGTAGGTGATATCTGCTCGATAACGTATTGCTCCACAGCAGTCATCCACAAAAAGAACTCCTTAACTGCATGTCGTTCATCGACGTTGATCCAGGAATAGGTTTTCGCTCCAGATTAAGAGTTCTAACCAAAGACGTAAAGAAGCTACAAAGTAAACCTAGACCAGCGCCTAGATACTAAATACGTTAGTGTCTTTCATAAATAGTCAGTAGTGCTGGCTGGTGGCCTTGCTCTACCTCAGGCAAAATTGCACTTGAGGAAGACGAGTTTGTTCATTTCCTCAGCCGTGACCTCCCGCTTCTTCTTTAGAGCGAAGGTTTGCTCACAGATGCTGATGCATTCGCCGCGGACACCCATGGCGGGCACTGCCAGGAGCCACAAAGCCAACCGGGACAACTTGGGATATCTGTCCATGACGGAGCTCCAGTACTGGAAGAGATCCCCCGTGGCTTGAAAGAGCGGTTCACCCAGGTACTGGAACAGTTCCTTCCGAACCTGTGGGTCCTCAGCAGCGCAAGATGGCCTCTCTATCCCAGAATCCATGCGCCCTCGCTTGGGACCGGCTGGCCCGTCGGTCTCCCTCTCATCGCCAGAGATCCCAGATGGACCTCCACTCACTGGTTCCTTCATGCTGGCAGCCATGTCGCACACCCTGGAGATAATCTCCTCATGCTGGTATCCGGGGACTGGTCGGAGCTTGAGCTGTGGGTCCAGGATCATAGCCACTTGGTGGACTCGCTCAACCTTGAAGTTTTCCTTTAGCGCTTCCAGAAAATAGTGGCAGAGCTTGCTGCCAGCACCTGCCTCTCCAGCCTTGGAGGTAAAGAGCTTCTCCAGGCGAAGGTAGGAGGGCAGTACCTGTTGAAGAGTGGGCCAACGATCACCTCCCAGCTCCTGTGCTGCTTGGCGCAACGGTGCTAGCAGGGAGGCTAGTGTGCTGAGAAGATGCTTGTTGAGGCCTTGTAGAAGTGGCGCTGTGCTTTTGCAGCGGCCATACACTTCACATACGGCCTCAAAGTTCTCATGAACCTTGAGCAATGCTTCAGCAGTCAAATCCCAGCAAGGTGGCGGTGGAGAGTCATCTGCGGCCTTGCTGTCTCGATTAAAGCTACTACTTCCAGCAATGTCACGGCATGTTGCCAGAAGTTCTCCAAGTTCATGCAGGCCCCGGGACTGAAGGCTACGTCGCCCAAGGACGGCCTGAATAGTGGCTGACAGAGAGCATCCAGCACACCGCAAGCTAAGACTGGACCTGCCGCAACTAGGTAACAGTGACAAACGCGGCTCTGTAACGTAGACTGTGCGAATTTCTGACATGACGAACTCCGAAAGGACATTCTGGACCCAGTGATGGACATGCTCAGGACCCTCCCTTATAGAAGCCTCTTTAATTCCTAGCACATAACGTCGAAGCCGGACTCCCTCGACCTGATACGCTGTTAGCACGTAGCAAGAATCAAGACCAATAGTCTGTGAATGGCAGGTCACAGCAATGCCTAAGGAGGAGTTTGATCCGAGCGCACACGTCACTTTCACTTTGACCTGGTTGTACATGCGGGGAAGCTGCTTCAGAGCTAAAGTACTCATGTCTCCAAGAGCATCACGGATGGAATAAGCACCATGACGGGAGCCTGTATCCACTAGAGTTTGGGCCAGCTTAAGGAAGTCCTTGCTGCTGAGTACACCAAGTAGACCCAAATCGGTACACATCATGCGCAGCAAGCGCTCAGCAACCTGTTGCCGTTCCTTCTCTGGAAGCAATCTGTTCTCTGGAATAAAACACAAAAAAAGAGGGAACAAGTTAAAGTAAGGTTCTGTTTGGACAGATCAATACTTGTGACAAGCCCAATGTTTATTTTTCCAGGAAAGGAGGAAAAAAAAAAAAGTAAAAGGGTTTATGTAAAGCCCTTGATGATATCTGATCCTTTCCATTCTGATTTGGCTTACATTCCTAAAACCACACAGTTGTTTCAGCAAAGGATTGTGTGTCATGTCCTAACACACATTTCATGTCCCGACACACTAGGTTTAGAGCAGTCGGCTATAGTATGGTATTTCTAGCTTCGAAGAAAATGAGAAAACAATAACAGTTTCAACAGCACCTGGCAACCAACACCATAAAGCAAAACTAGTGCTTGTGGTGGCATTATTATCCCTACGAGATCGAAAAAAATCTAAACCCTGTAATGCTATTACTCTTCGAATACGAGTGGATACTTTAGCTGGCATAACAAATCAGACTGACTCAATGGGCTTACTTTTTGGAGAAGCTGTTTTAGGCCACGACACACCAACCCAATGCTGAATAAATAGCACGAACCAAGTTTGACTGTGGTGTGTTCAAGTGCAACCTTTTGCAGAAGATGTTCATCAACTTGAAATGAAGGATAAGAGGTAAAAACTTTTTTTTTTTGTGCGAGACAGAAATTAAGACCCAGTATTGCAGAAAACAAAGCCCAGGTCTCTACTAAGGACTATAAACCCTACGCATACAAGTACCAGTAACGATAGTGAAATACTACTTATTACAATTTGTTCCTAGTTTCTGGGCAGCCCTCCCACTGGAACCCTAGCTATGTAATAGGCGAGAGGCTGAGGGCTATGGAAACGGAGATCGGCGCCGCCCTATGCGCCACATGGCGTGGGAAGGACTTTGACTCGACAGTGGTCAGCGTGCTGCTGCTTCACAGATAAAAAGTTCAATCCTAAGCTTAGGGTGCTGTCTGTTCTCCGTGTCCATATGGGTTGAGTCCAGGATTTCCAGTTTCCTTCCACCGAGTCATGCTAAATTACCCCTAGCTGTGAATCAGCAGGTCCTTGGTGCACTATGATGAACTGATGTTCTCAATTCATGCCCAGTATTCCAGGAAGAGGCTCCAAACCCAGTGACCCTGACAAAGATAAAGCACTTCTTGAAGATGAACATCCAAACAAATTAAATAAGCAGGGTTCTCCAGAAAATCTGAAATAGCTGGCTAAAAAAATAGTAGTAGGGGGCTCGGGAATTTACAGTGGGAAAGCTGTTGCGGTATGCCAAAGACACGCTAGTGCTAGGGGGGTTTAGGGCATGCCCCCCTAGAAAATTTTGAAATTTACATGCCTTTTAGTGGCTTCAGGTGCTTTCTCAACTATTAAATTACTAAACCATTTCCCTGTAAAATACTTGCAAAATATGTATGAAATTTCCCTCCAGCTGTGCATGCGCTTGGCTTTCTCAGTTACCCTCTGTAGTACGCTGCCTGGCTCTGTAACATAACTACATACACTACATCATGGTCACATGGTCCGGCTCAGCCAATCCGAGTGCAAGAATCGATCAACCTATATAGCGTCGCTTCCGGTCATGTTAGACCAGAATCAAAGACAATTTCGTAGTGAAATAATTGGATTTGCAGCAAATTAATAGGCAGCAGAGACAATATAAATCACTCGAACACTGAGGCACGTTTTAATTTTTTTCTGGGATCGAGTAGCCGGCGCAGACTGTCGGAGAAAATCGCCAGTGCTTATGGACATCTCCGATAATGGTCCAAGTTACCATTTTCATGCCACTGTAAATCTGTTTGAAGAATCTCTGCCTAGTCTTGCTAAAATAAAGCTCACTAAACTGGTGTGCCAGAGCTTTTATACACTGCCAGCCCCCCCAAAAAACCCCACAACACCTGCCATCTGGATTTAAATATGCAAATCCATAAGAATCTCCAATTGGATAATTAACTAATGCAAAGATTAGTGTGTTTCAGCTGGCAACAATTCTTTTAACCCTAACTGATGCAGTGAGTAACTTCTCCATTCTTAAGCAACCTTGTTAAAAGACACATCTCGTGGTCATTGTTACTGCGTTTCAGAAGGTCAAATTATTGGAATGACTGGAATTGGGTTAAGAACTATCCAACGCACTATTAAAACCTGGAAGGATAGTGGTGAACCGCCAACTTCGTGGAAGAAAGGTGAGCACGTAACCATGTGTTAGTGAGGATACGCCGAAGAAAAGGCTTCAATTTGTTCAGGAGCATAAAGATTGGACTCTGGAGGAATGGAAACAGGTCATGAGGTCTGATGAGTCCAGACTGACCCTATTCCTTTGTGATGGGCATGTCAGGGTAAGAAGGGAAGCGCATGAAGCGATGCACCCATTACGGCAACGTTACGGAGCAATAAACTGAAGTCAGCTGACGACCTGAAGGTACTAAAGAACCATCACATCAATGGATTACTTCTTCCCTGATGACATGGGGATAAAATTAGGACTCAAATTGTGAACGAGTGGTTCAGGAAGCACAGAGTCCCGACCTTAACCCCGTTGAAAGCCTTTGGGATGCTGGAGAAGACCTTACAGAGTGGGTCAACTCTCCAGTCATCAAGACAAGATCTCGGCATAAAAATTAACACGACTCTGGATGGAAATAAATGTGACATTGCATAAGGTTATCGAAACAATGGCATGCTGGTTCAATGAAATATTAGCGTGCAACTTCCCCCCCGGCCAAGCAGTGTATGTATATTAATTAGTAGGTATTTCCAGTGTAAGAGTCACACTGGAAAACTAAGATCACCAGATACCAGGTTTGGTACTCAGTGATGATTTTTTTTCTCTCTTATCAAAAGGTGTGGAATCTCAGACCATGGTTTGAACTTGAAAACGTCCTTCAGCATTCACTGCCTCAACAGCTGTAGGAGTGACTCGAGTGAAATAACACACACTTATGAAATACCCCTGGACTCCCGTACATGCTCAGCCTGAACAATTTTTAGCAGCATAGTTATGCCAGGGCTTACCATACCTTAGCCGACAGGATTTAGTTTTATAATTGGGTTGAACTGGACAATATAACGAGAACATGACGGGACATTGCCTGTGGGTGCTGCTTTGTGAAAGTGATTTATAATATAATTGGAAATTTTGATCCTCACTTTGAATTCTTTTGTTGTCATTTTTGCATAACTTTAATATAAATACATGTTAATTTTTATTCTTTTTTTCCCCCTGACTTTATGTGAACAAAAATATGCAAATTCACCCATTTTTATCAATGAAAATAGGCGCATGTCAAAACACCAATGTCCTGGTCAAAAAAAGCCAAGTTTAATTAAATGATTAGCTATTTTCTATACTTTCGAGGCATAAGCAATTAGAAAAATAACACTTATTAACTAGGAACAAAAATTGTATTACATATAGTGTTGTACTAAAGTATTATAAAAGATGTTAAAAGATGATGACCAAAAGTATTGGATTTTTTTTTTTTTTTAAACAAAGTACAGGAATATTCTTGACATACAGAATTTACACAGCTTAGAACTTTTTGTATGAATCCAGACTGGAATTTTAAACGGAGTTTTAGTCGCTTAATGAAAATTATAGTTGGTTAAAGTCACTTTTTTTGGTGTTTTAGTCAAGATTTAGTCAGCAGAGCTCAGTTTTAGTCAAATTTCCGTCAATGTTTTAGCCATAATTTTCTCAGTTTCAGGATATGAAATGAGTTTAAATGGATGTAATGGATTTTCGTGAAGGATACCTTGAACTTGCGTTTCGACCTCTAGGATGAGAAAGTGTTACTGACTTACCGTACTTCTTTCACATATCATATAAAACTGAACACCAAAGGTTTTTTAGAAAAAATGCAATACAATCATATTTCCTTGACAAGTCATATTTATTTTCTCAATGCATACATTGACAAGACGTACTTGTATTTCTCAATTTTTTTTTTTTTAAATTAGGGCGTTAAAAAAAACAAACAAACCACCCATCAAACATCCATTTAACAGTGTGCAAAACCTGTTTGTTTTCCCAATAACCCTACTTCAAAAATAAAAAAAAGTACATAAAACCAGTATAAAAAAGACAAATTACAAAAAAATTGTTGAAATGGAAAAATGAGTGACATTAGTGTAACATTTAGGCGCAAGTCTTTCCTTCTGTTGTCTTGATGCAATTTACTTATCTCGGTTTAGTTTCAGGAAGGCACTTCTCTCCACTTCCCTCCTTGCCCTGTCGTAACGAGCTCTCATCAGGTCCCCTGCAATACTAAACACCCGCTTGGCAAAAGCCTGTGATGCAGGCATTGCGAGTAAATCTAAGGCCAGAGGCTTCAAAGTCACATACGTCATTGAGTTCTGCGCCAACCAAAAGTCCATTCCACACTCAAAATCTGAGATCTTGAGAGATGAAAGCTCCTCTTTGTATTTCCTCATCTCCTGCTGAGCCTTGTTTGGTTTTGACAGTTTGGAGGACGTCGACTTGGTGGACAAAAACCTAAATCGTGGTCGCTTTGAGGAAGGCTCCTCTTCAACTTTTTTCATTGATGCAGCCCCATCATCTTTATCCAACTCATCCTTCCCCTGTGTTGTTAAAGTATAGACAAATTTTTCTGCTTCATTCAAAAGTTCCTGGATTCCATCATCTGGGTTTTCAATAAGAGCATCTCCTGCAACTGTCGGGTCAAGAAAGCAAGCAGCAGCTGCCAGTGGAGAGAACTTGGCCTCACTAGGTAATAGAAAGCAGCTGAAGCGTTGCTCCAGGTTAACTTTCAGTTTGTTTGCCAGACTACGCAGGTCTCTGTGACAGGATTCCAGAGAGAACTGGGAGAGGTGAGTGATCAAGTCCAGTAAGGCTGGTACAATCAATGACAGAGACATTGTGTCGCTCTGAAGTGTTGTTGTATGGTCAGCAAAGGGCAGCAAGAGATCTCGGACTGCACTCATCTTCACCCACTCACTTGGCAGGAGACAATGCCAACCCATCTCATTCGCAACTTGGACCATGGAATCCTTCACCTGAAGGAGGTGTGAAAGCATCTGAAATGTGCTGGACCATCCTGTCGCACTGTTTTTTATTCGAGTAAGTCCAGAGAGCTGGCGAAGTTTCTTCATTGCAACTGAAGACCTATGAAATTGTTTGACAACCGTTTTCACCTTTTCCAAGAGACGTGTAACAGAGACGTCTTTGTGGATCATGTTGACGACCAAATGTAACGTGTGAACAAAACAGGGTGTCCGTTCCTTAATACTTCCATACCTGAGAAACAGACAGAGGACAAAACAGGAACACAGGACTTTATTATTTTAACGTCACATTCATATACACTAACTAAGTAAAATACCCAATTAACTACCCTGCCCCCCCCCCAAAGAAAAAAGGGTTGGGGGGGTGGGGGTACTATTATATATAGAGTACTGTAGGCGCTTTTGGACCAAACAGTTCTCGGGACTTGTTGAGGAAATACCCACTGGGAGCTCCTTCAAGAACTATATACCTCCAAGGGGGAGCAGGAAGATTGAAGTGACGCAAGCCAGCTTGCTAACGTGATGTTAGCAGGAAACTGAGAAGCCATGGCCTAATGGTTAAAGTAGCAGCTTTGGGACCTAAAAGTCACTGGTTCAAATCCCTGGACCAGAAGGAATGGCTGAAGCCATTGGCTTGAGCATGGCACCTAACCCCCAACTGCTCCCGAGGCTGCTCTGGGTGTGTTGTATGTCACTCTGGATAAGAGCATCCACTAAACAACTGTAAATGCTAGCAGAGATTTTTATATTTCGCTTTGACGCGTCAAAATCGTGTTGCATTGATGCTCAATAAAGCCTAGAGGTCCATTTGTCCACTTTTTTCCCTCCATTTCTTAACATTAAGCACTGTTGTTTACACACCATGAGCTGGCCTGGTGGTTTAGTGTGTCTGCTTCTACTCGCAGTCGGGTCATACCAAAGACCATCATAAAAATGGTACCTACTGCCATCTGGCAAGGCACACGGCAATACAGATGCGAGTGGGAAGTCAAACTCTCCCAGCTACCAGAGGCCCGGCCCCCTGCTGTAACCCTAGCTGTATAGGCAACAGGCCGAGGGCTATAGAAGCGGAGATCGGCACTGCCCAATGCGCCTTAAGAGCCTGGTTAGTGCTGGGACGGGAGACTGCCTGGGAAGACCAGGTCTTGGCACGGGAAGGACTTTGACTTTTGTTTACATGGATTTTTAAAAATGGCAGCTGCCAGTGTTGCACTGGCTTATGTTCAACCAATCAACATACACTTACATCACTCATGGTTCCTCCTGTGCTGGGAGAGTACCTGCTCAGAGCGAACTCGGTACCAAAAAGAACCACATTCTAAGAACTATGATTGTCCTCAGTTCCTGTAGTGCAGACGCACAAAAAAGGGAGAACTTCCTCCAACAAGTCGAAGAACCATGGAAAAAGTTCCTCTGGTCCAAAAGCGCCTTATATGTACAGGATAAATGCAAGGGTTGTTTTATTCATTTCCTGGTTTTTTTTGTTGTGTCTGTGTCCCCTCCTGAAAAACAAATGTCCGTTCATGGGACAATACAATAAAGTTAACTGAATGAAAGCCATGGTATCTTTTACAGTTGTTACTTATGGCACAACTGTGGTCCCACAACAAAACAAGGGTTTAAAATCAACCATTTGTTTCAATTATTCATATTTGTTAAATTGCCGCCAACTGTGTTGAAGAAGGTTAGGTTTTCGCCTCCGTTTGTTTGTCTGGTCCTAACATAGCTCAAAAAGCAGTGAACGGATTTGGATAAAACTTGGTGTAAAGGTGGGTCATGGGCCAAGGAACAATCGATTAGATTTTGATCCAAATCCGAGTATGTATGCATGCCAACCCAGGATCCTTACATGTATGCAGATCCAGGACTTTTATTTTCATCTGTTCCCAACATCACTCAAAAAGCAGTTAACGGATTTTGATGAAATTTGGTGGAAAGCTGAGCCATGAGCCAAGGAACAACTGATTAGATTCTGATCCAAATCCGGATATGTATGCCAATCCAGGATCCTGATATGTATGTGGATCCAGGATTTTTATTTTTTTTTTCCCCCAACATCACTCAAAAAGTAGTAAACGGATTTTGATGAAATTTGGAGGAAAGGCGAACCATGGGCCAAGGAACAATTGATTAGATTTTGACGCAAATCCGAACATGTGGCTTGGCGGAGGTATACACTCTACCGAGTGCTCTTCTAGTTTGAAATTTAAGAACTCTATAACGGACTTACCTTGTCTCCTCATCCTCATCTTCTCCTTCCATCCTCTCATCCTCTTCTGAATCTGCAGAACTGGGTTCTTCTTCCTCTGATCGGAATTCAGCAACCATGTTGCTCCCGTTATCGGTGATAACTGTAAGAATCTTGTTTTCTGGTATTCCCCATATTTCAGTGCACTGGTCAACACAAGCTTTGACAGAATCGGCAGTATGTGGACGGGAGATCCGTTCGAGACCCAGTAATGTGTGTTCAGGTTGGTTCTGCACCGTGCAAAAGTAACATGCACTTATAGCAAGGAAGGACGCACCAAGTCCCTTGTTTGTCCACATGTCGAGGCCAATCGTGATTTTCCGTGCTGTGGCTAGTCGGTCTTTAAATTTCTTTCTGTCATCCTGATAAATGCTCTCAATGAGGTTGCTGATTTTGGTTTTCTGGGGTATGGCCAGATTCCTGTCAACAACCTCCATCATTTTAATGAAGTCCTCATCCTCCACTGTCCGGGCCGGCAGACCGGTACGACCGATCCACAACGCTAGAGCTCTCTCTTTAATCTGTTGTTCTTTTGCATCTGGATGGTACTTTGATTCCAAAGAGTGCACATTTGAAATGGTTATCTGCTGTTCTTCCTTTTCACTGCCTGTTTTCTGCTGTGTAGCTCTAGTCTCCGGAATCTGAAGAATTTGAAATAAAAAAAGGGTTATATTTGTACAGCTTACTGGATTACTTTATAATTCATCAATGTCATGCGTTACAGCAATCGCAGTAGGCTTAAAAAAAAAAAAAAAACCCAAGACTTTCATTCTAACTTAAAGGTTAAGAGAACAGATTCGACAATCATGTTTGAATCCTTGACTTGCAAGTGACGTCAAAGCAAAATAGAAACCCGGATGTCAGCCATGTTGGTGGAGATACAAATGCGGGGTCAAGCGACATT
>JANZLB010000021.1:4547957-4560754 GCA_026167865.1 Notarius quadriscutis
TCAACCTAACTGCATGTCTTTGGACTGTGGGGGAAACTGGAGCACCCGGAGGAAACCCACGCAGACACGGGGAGAACGTGCAAACTCCACACAGAAAGGCCCTTGCCGGCCGCTGGGTTTGAACCCAGAACCTTCTGTGAGGTGACCGTGCTAACCGCTACACAACCGTGCCACCCAATATTCACAAGCAAGATAACATAGCAAAAACATTGTGCAGTCTGGTGGGCTGCTGTGTGGATCTGTGCTGCCATCTTGTAATCTAAAAGGTGCCAATAATTCTGGTTGACTATGTGCTTACTTTTTCAGGAGCTACCAATTAAAACAATGTTATCCTTTTCTCTAAACATTACTGAGAGTTTGGAATGAAAATGAATATCCAATACTTAACAAAGCTGGTCCTTTGCCATAAAAAAGCCAAGCTTTCTGCAGTTGGCAGCTCTTCTAAAGATCTTCACTGGTAAAATGAATTCAATCAGAAATCCATCTGCTCTGATAAGTTAGAGCTTCATATATCCTCAATGATATTATATTAATTTATTAGTTTATCATGCTATTATGCCTGAGGTAATGGAAACTAAGAATTCTTCTGGAGTTACACACTTAAAAGCATTCGGCTCGAGTTACTGAGTCATTACAGCACTTGTTTTCTGACTAATTTGAAAATCTATGGTTTTCTTACTGATGAATCACCAGCCATAACAAAAGCAGGTCCAGTCAAAACCAAAGCACTACATCACTAGTCAAGGTTGATTCACTCATGCAGTTGGGTTTATCATCAACACCAGTCAACATCACAAGGCCAAAATATATGGGCATTTGTGAGCATAGAACTCTTCTTTTATAGATGAATCTTAGACAGACGACCACAAAAAAGGAACATCTGCAGAGTTCTGCTCTGGAAAGGCCAGATGCTGCCAACCGCTCAGCTCGCTGGGAACAGAGTGGCTTTATGGGCCCTTGATTAACCAGCTGCTCCACTTCTGAACTCTCACACAGCTCGAAAACTGACAGAAACACAGACCTTGCGATAAGAAAAACACTTGATGTGCTATCTTATCAGGCATGTAGGATTGCAACTCCTCTCGAAACACTACTAAGAATCTGGAATATAAACCGTATCATATGCAGTAAAGTCCTGGACAGAATTTTGGAGCCCTACTATAGTAGAGCATTAAGCAAACAACAGTGATGGAAAATAATTAAGTAATTGTACTTCAGAAGTATCATTTTAAAGAATATGTACTTCAGCAGAGCGTAACAGAAAATTAGTATTTGTACTCATATTGAATTGTTAGAGTGTCCGCCTCTTGACCGGGAGATCGAGAATTCTACTCGTGGTCAAGTCATACCAAAGACCATCATGATAATGGTACCTACTGCCATTTGGTGATGCACGCCACAATACAGATGCAAGTAGGGAGTCAAATTCTTGCGGTTATCAGAGGACTATCCCCCACTGTAACCCCAGCTATGTAATAGGCGAGAGATTGAGGGCTATAGAAATGGAGATTGGCGCCACCCAGTGCGCCTTAATCCTGGTTACTTCTTGGACAGGAGACTGCCTGGGAATACCAGGTCCTGGTACAGGAGGGACTTTGATTTTTGACTCATATTTAATTAGATTAATTAGATGTTATCATATCGCTTATCCTCCATGTATTATGCCACTCTCCCCAATGAAGAATGACCGTGCAATATTGTTATAATATTGCACATTGTCAAGACAACACGGTGTCACATGTGAAGATCCAGTAACAAAACTTTTCTGTTGCAAATGTGCACAATCATTTCTTTGTTGGCCAGGAGAGAGAGAAGACGGGGTTAATTCAGCGAATGGTTGAAGCACTAAATAAATAAACTGAAACTAAAGGCACGTTGAACACCCAAAAGGCTACCAAAACTTCATTATATATTCTTCACACATATTTACAAGAGAAAAACATACCAATGGACATCGAAAAACTGGAAAAGAGACACGTCGAAGATGTAAAACTTCCGCGCTAATGAGTGACTGTGACAATTTGTAAACAAACATGGCTACCAGGTTTGCTTCATTAAATACGGAAGATTTTGAGAGAATTTTGGCTGCCAGGTCGCTCTGTTGTGTGTAGCAGTCGATTTTGATTTTAAAAGTACTAAGTAAATTACACAGGGAAAATAATAATAATATTCGGCTTGACTGCACAGGCATTGGCCTTCGCTAACACTACACCAGCTAGAAGGTAACTGCACTGCCGCGCTAATAGCACCGAGCCACAGGTGAGCTAGCGTTGGCCTTCGAGAATGCTGATATGAAGAGTGTGTGTGTAATAATAATAATAATAATAATAATAATATCAGCTGGCTTTTTTTCGTGATCTATCAGATATATTCCATTCAACTACTCGTCTTCGACTTGTTCAGTATCATGCTAGCTGAATGGAATATATCTGAGATACCACTCAGCGCCAGTCAATATTATTTAAATATGTCCCTCAGATCCGTGATGTATTTCGTACGAACAATGCAAGTTTTTCAACAAGACAAGATAAACTTCATATCTTCAAGCCAACATGTGATTTTCTTTTTATTATATCAACACATTCACAAACAAATAGTACCCAAATTTATTAAAACAACTCCCTCATCAATTTCCTCATAAGTGACAGATAGAGATTTATGCCACGGTTTTGGTTCTCCATGTCCCAGATGGAGCACGTATGAAAAATACAAGTGACGAGTGACATATTTCCCAGTAAAACACTCGTGTCTATATAATATAATCATTTTATGTATGTATTTAAGCATGGATTTTATTTTATTTTTTTAGATTCCTGGAAGTGGAAGGTATGTGCATGCTAATGTTTATGCTAAGAGACCTTGAGTCTCCAAAGACTGTAATCTTTAACGCTTAAAAAATCTGTGATGGTGAAGTCACTTTGAAAGCTCGCTTATAGATTGCCTAATAACTTAGGAATTATATGGCATATAAACTTACTTTACGTTTTTCCCAGTAAAAAAAAAGAAAATCACACATTGGCTTGAAGATATGAAGTTTATCTTCTTGTGTTGAAAAACTCACATTTTTCATACGAAATACATTGCGGATCGGAGTGACATATTTAAATAATATTGGCTGGATTTTTTTCATGGTCAATCATTTATATTCCATTCATGATACTGAACGAGTCAAAGACAAGGTCAATATCATGCTAGCTGAATGGAATATATCTGATAGACCACAAAAAAAGCCAGCCAATATTATTTAAATATGTCACTCAGATCCACAATGTATTTCGTATGAAAAATGTGACTTTTTCAACACGAGAAGATAAACTTCATATCTTCAAGCCAATGTGTGATTTTTTTTTCTTTTATAAAGAAAAGATCTATATAAAGAACATTACACAGTGGTGCGGAGATATGAAGTTTATCTTCTTGTGTTGAAAAGATTTTCACTCCTTCACTTTGCTCACTAGTGAATATGTTCACCACTCGAAGATAAACTTCATATCTTCACACAACCTTCATATATCCTCTATATATTGCATGATCAAGAAGGAAAGCTTGCATTTTCTATAACTCTGGGCTCAGCAGTTTCAAAGGAACAGAGATCTGGGCAGATAAGAAAATTCCACACGCTGAAATGAAACGCTCTTTTACAATAATTATACATTTATAAACAGCTAAGACAAAAGAAGGACAGGGATAAACAAAGCTGTGTGGTTTATATAGTGCGTTCATCTGCTGTTGCATCCAGGAAAAGCAACAATCACGTGCTTCCTGGCTGCAGTGCATTCTGAGAAATGCGGTTGAAAATCTCTTAGCGCTTTATTCTTTTATATTACAGGATCAGTGTGGAAAAACTGCATTTCCTGTAACTCTTGGTAATGTTGCTCCAACCTTGCAAAGTGACAGGATTTGGGTATTTAACAAAACATGAATGAATGAATGAATGAATGAATGAATTAATTAATTAATTAATTAATTAATTAATTAATTAATTAATTAATTAATTAATTAATTAATTAATTGACTAAGTGAATGTCAAATTAACTGACTATCTAACTGACTGACTAACTGGCTAAGTAACTAACTAACAAAGTAACTGACTGACTGACTGACTGACTGACTGACTGACTGATTAACTAACTGACTGACTAACTGACTAAGTAACTGACTATTTCACTAACTGACTGACTAAGTAACTAACTGACTGAATAACTTCCTGACTAACTGAATAACTTCCTGACTAACTGACTAAGTAACTGACTATCTAACTAACTGACTGACTAAATAACTGACAAAATAACCAACTGACTAAGCAACTGACTAAGTAACTGACTGACAGACTAGCCAACTGACTAACTAACTAACTGACTGACTGACTGACTGACTGACTAAATAACTGACTAAATAACCAACTGACTCAGTAACTGGCAAAGTAACTGACTAACTAATGGACTGATCAACTGGCTGACTGACTAACCAACTGACTAAGTAACTAACTGACTGACTGACTACCTGACTGACTGACTAATTAACTAACTGGCTAAGTAACTAACTGACAAAATAACTGACTAACTGACTGACAGACTAACTAACCAACTAACTGATTAACTATTTGACTAACTAACTGATTAACTGACTGTCTAAGTAACTGACTGACTAACTAACCAACTGACTGACTAACTAACCAACTGGCTAAGTAACTAACTGACAAAATAACGGATGAACTGACTGTCTAAGTAACTGTCTATCTAACTAACTGACTGACTAATGAACTGACTGACTGACTAACTAAGTAACTAACTGACTAACTCACTAACTGAATAACTAAATGACTAACTTACTAAGTAACTAAGTAACTAACTGATTAACTCACTAACTGAATAACTAACTGACTAACTAACTGACTGACTGACTAAATGACTGCCTAAATAACTGATTAAATAACCAACCGACTCAGTAACTGACTAACCAACTAACTAAATAAATAATTACCTAAATAAATAAATAACCACATAAATAAATAACCAAAACAACTTTAATTTAATTTATGGAATGACTGATTTATTAATGCGTTACTTCTTTGTTTGTTTGTTTGTTTGTTTGTTTGTTTGTTTGTTTGTTTGTTGAAGCCCATTTCTGCCACTTGAAGACAAAGTAAAACCATTTATTAAATCTTATTTATAAGAATGTATCTCGAAATAACAGAGTTTCTGAAAATGATACTGATGTAATGATATATGTGTATTAATAAATACATTTTGTTCTATATTCTGTATAATCAACACACGCGCACACTCACACACGCGCACACACACACACACACACACATTTTTAGTCTTTTTACACTCGTCTTTTCACTTAGCTGGGTTGTTAATCACAGCCTTTAATCTCCACTGTACTGGAAGTTCCTCGGAGCTCCATACTCACTACAGCTCTCAGGAACGACACACTTCTTCATTTTCCTTTACATCCATCAATTATTCTGTGAACTGACAATTACAGATCAAACCCAACATGATCGATACCTGCACGAAGATGGGGAAGATGAGAACTTTGGGCGCCACTTTGACATAAGCCCCGTAGTTGGCATGAGTCTGCACGTGGGATCTGACGATGGTGCAGTTCTGGTAGTTGGCAAAGTTGGAGCTGGGCTGGTAGCTTGTGGGAGTTGATTTGGATCTGTTGCCTGAACGGCGCAGGAAGTTGGTTCTACCTGCCAGGCCGGGCGCGGCATGAGGCTGAGGTGGGTTCGCATTTCCTGGTGGGTACATCCATCCGGCTGGAATGCAGTACAACCGGAAGAACATCACAGTCAACATAACGGTCAGTGATATGACCAATCAGGTCTGGCATTTCTCTCGATAATGCATTTTATTATACATTTTATTATTACGTGACAGATTATACTGTAAATACTATAATAATTAAACTTACCCAGAGTGCCAGGATTGTCTCCGTATACTTGTGTCAGGATCTGTGAGATCAGAAATATGATGTCAGCGAGATCATCAGCAGCAGGTCAGATGTGATATCCAGAACAGTTCCAGATCATTTCTCCACACAAACTTGGTTCAAGGTTCAGATGTGGTATAAGAGCTGTAACTCCAGTGCGATTGGTCCAGCACTCGAGTCCCCGGTGAGTCATGGCATATTAACTCTCCATTGGACTCATACGAGTCCATATGACATGACATACTGGGGACTCGGAGTGTGCACCATACTTCCATTCCATCGTTAATCAACGCAGATGTAACTATCAATAGCCATGAAGGTGACCACTGACTTTCTCCTTCACCAAATTCTCAGCGTCCCTCATTCTAAAACTATCTCGTATCGTATCGTTCTTCTGTATCATGACTTCATTCTCTTTACATGCAAATGTCTTTGTGGCAAAGAAACAAAATGGCTGACCGATCCCATAATCCAGTGTGACGTGACACTGATTCCCAATTTGTCTCTTAAGTGAGCAGATTTTTGCCTTTCATGTCGTGGAATTCTTTCAGACTCTCTTGTGGCTTTCCAAAAGAAAATAGATTCTGATTGTGGTCAGGTTTATTGTTCAGTTTTCCCAAAACAACAGCACATTCCTGAAGCTTATGATTCATAAGTGGTGTTATTTAATGCCATGGGAAAGCTGGGCATCGTATTTCCTCCAACAATAGCGCAAATGATCCGTTCAATCATCTGAAATCAATAATGCCCAGCCTGGTCTTTTTAAAGTCGGGTGTGTGTGTTGTGTCAAGTCATTTGTTCTCAATTCAGTGCTCGTCTTTAGATACAGAAACTCGTCTTTTGGTGTATTTACGCAAATTTTTTAATGAGAATAAATGTAAATGAAATATAAGATAAGATTAGGCTCTGTTTTCCAGATTCAGTCCTCCTGAGACACGCAACAAGATCAGCTTGGGTTGAAACCAGATCGTGACTCTGTGTAAGCTTTCTCTCAAAAAAAAAATACAACGTTATGAGTCCCTCAGGGTACGATGGGAAAGAAGCCGAGGCTATAAACCTGGCCATGTGTGTCTCCTGTTAGTAGCTGTGTGCTCTCGCTAAACCAGATTGTCCAAAGGTCACTATTTCAAGGTTCATACATCAATTGTTTGGCATTTTATTCCCTCTTGACCTCACTGATTACCTCCCCAACACACACACACTTACAAACACAAGCACAGTGGAACTGCAAGTACTCGTACTTTCCAGACAGTTATCTCTATATCATTACGCTAAGGTCACACATAGCCGGTTGATCCATGAGAACCGTGGCTGAGGATACCGTGGCTGAGGATACCATGGCCATTCTGACAGATTTTGGAGGTGATCCGTCACATAAATTTGGATATGCAAATAAAGCCACGTTAGCCGCAACTGTAGCAACGGAAGATGCCAGTAAAACCAATGGCGGCAGTGACGTATAACGACATATGGCTTTACGGCAATGAGTACACTTTTCACGACTGCAGTACAGCACAGCCATGGCAAGACGAAATAAGCCACACCCCCTTGGCAAACTTTTCACTTTCTGCAGAATGTTGTTCCATGAACATTTTGAGCTCGATGGTTGTGACAGAATGCTAAGATAACCCCAGGTATCCCACGTAAGCATCGCGTATGCCTCAAGGATACCTACAGTTCCCTTCACGGTTGTGACGCATTAATTCATCTGACGCTTGATGGAGTCACGGCAATTTTTAACACGACCAAACTTTCCATGGATAGAAGCCATGCCCTAGTGGTTGTCAAGCTAGCTCCCCAGCTCTCACGTATTCCGACAGAAGGGCCTGGAATGCGTACCCATTGGCCCCGGAAGGCCCAAAATCATCTACTGGCATGTATCATGAAGTGATTCTGGTTATGTGAGAATGAGGTGTTAGCTAGCTAAGATTAGTTCATATAGCTAGCTAACATGTACTAGCACCAAAATTTCTTGCTTACGAGCATCTTTATAAGCGACAAACGTGACTGATTTTTAACTACAGCCTGTTATTGTTTAACTATCAGTGATTATGGCAATAAAACACCAAATTGTTTCATAGTCTGTTCTGAATCTGAGCTAATTTAAGAATAAACGCTTTTCACTGATTAACTCCCTTGACCCTTAATGGCTTTCCAACGTTCTGTCAGTGAATTGTGATTATCTGATTTGTAAAATGACGAAGAACTAAATCAATATTATATCAGTAAAAACCTACACTATAGCCTCATGACCGATGTTAGTATTTCTGCGATTTAAATTTTCACATTAGCTTTTGATTTTTAAAACCCTGTAATTGACTTATTGCTTAATTTAGAATATTTAATTAGGTGAAATATTATTTATTTGCTCTGTATGTTGTTTGTTTATTCATTTGCTGTTTTATTAGCTGCCATGATAGTTTGTTTTTATTTATTCGTATAACATTGGTTGATTTTATTACTCCTTCTATATTTTTATCCATTTATTTGTTTGTTTGGTTGTTTGTTTATTTATACATTTGTTGTTTTTATTCGTTGGTATATATTGTTTTTGTTTGCTTATTTGTGTGTTTATTTTTTCATTCACACATTAATTAATCCATTGGCTGTTTTTAGTTTGTGCTTTTATCTCTTGATATTATGCTATATGTTGTTTTTATTTATTCATGTACAGTTTAATGTTGTTGTCTTTTTCCATTTTGGTTTGTTGTTATTGCTGTTGTCAGTTATAACCATGCTCATCAGTACTTGCTCATTAAGATTCCTGCTAAGATCCAGCTCTGGCAGTTGTGGGATTTGAACTCATAACCTTCTGTTCAATAACATAACCCACTGAAGACTCTTAGTCATGGAAGCTTCCAGAAAAAAAAAAAAAAAACTCATCTACTGTGTATAATCAATCTCCTATACCTGGCCTCCTGGGTTGATGGGGGAGAGGATGATGTAATTGTCCCCGTTGGACGCTTTGACTCGCGTCCCTCTGAGAGTCGGAGTGTGCGTCCTGCCGCTGGCTTTTCCCTCCTCTCTCCTGTCACCCCATGGCACCCCGGCAGCCCCGATGCCGCCACCCCTCGCCCCCTCTGAGCCGTTGAGCAGTATTCGGTGACGGAGGTGTGCGGGCAGCGGGGGTACAGGCGGCGTTTTCTCTGCACGCTTCGTTCTGGGAGGAGACACGGGAGAGTCGTAGTTGGAGCTCTTGTAGGAGTGATGGATCAGACCCTCGTAGCTGGACTTCACAGAGGGTCCTGAGCGCCACACCACCAGCGTGATCTCACGGGCACTGCTTCTGCACAGAGAGAAATGTACAACAACACACCACACACAGCACTGTCGCATTCTCCATGCTGATTGGTCAGAAGGTGTTGATCCATTTTCTACATGCAGCCGCAAAATGCAGGCTCGTTTAATGTGCTCGTTAACGTTCGTATAGGAACAAAGTACAAATTCATAGCGACTTGTATGACGGAAACTCATCGAACAAAAAACAAAGTGGGAGGAGTGGAAGGAGTCTCCAGTGTTCGCCATTTTGTAACAGTCAAGACGCAAAGATGTCTTCTGAAATTTGCAGAAATTCCACAACAGTAAATGTAACTGTAAATGGATAATATGTAAATAAATAAATAAATAGTATAAGCATGAGAGGATAATAATAAATAAATAAAGAATCAGATTATTTTGTGCAGATTATTTAATTTAATTCCTAGTCTTACAAGTTTCATTTTGTCAGGTTTTGTTGTGGTTGCTTCTTTTTGGTGGATTTTTTGTTTTTTTTTTGTCATCAGTGTCCTGTGTTTCTATGTTTCCACCACAGAGTGGCAATTTTAATTCCGTTGTAGACAATGACGATAAAGACAATTCAGTCCAATTCCGTCCCATCAGGCCGCATCACACCTCGCTGCCGTTGATGATTTTCCTTCAAATGCACAACACGAGTTTTATTCTTTATTTCCATCTTCTTTATTTTCATTGAATTTCTCATTTGTTTCAGAAGCAGATTTATCTAAAAGAGGACGAGAAGAAAGCAAGCACAAAGAAGTGACTCATAGAGTTTGACGATGATTTGAAGCAGCTCTAGCGTCTGGCCCGTGAACTGGCGCTGAACCTGCCCTTATATCTGATTTCTGAATCCTGACAGCTGAGATCATCCTGCCTGAGTGTCTGAATAAAGAGCGGGCGAAAAGATAAACGTTTCTGTAAATGGATGTCGGCGATACTGCAGTACCAGATAAAGAAGATAAACCACTCGATCGTGCAGTAATATTACACCGCAGTAGCGCTTTACTGAATTATGGGACATTGTTTGCGCTGGAAATGTGGAACACACTAATGAATCTTCACTGTAAGTGGAGACCAAAATAGACGGAGCTCGATATTAAACATGCATAAGATCGTTGTAAGAGTGTTTCATTCCCTGGAGTGAGATTTACTTTCAGAAAAAGTGGAGGAACAATGTGGACAGAACAAGTGTTCAGAAGTACGGAGGTGTACAGAGCTGTGAGCTGCACTACCTGATGGCGTGAGCGAGATCTGCGCACTTCCACTGCTCCACAGGCTGACCGTTCAACTGCAGCACAGTGTCCAGCTGCCTGAGGCCAGCCACATCTGCAGGACCACCTGAACACACACACACACACACGATGAGATATAGATCTCTAGACTAACATGCACACCCACTCAAGTTCTCCCTCTTAGACTGCATGAGTGGGTTTGACTCTGTGTGTGTGTGTGTGTGTGTAGCAGTGAGGTCCTTGCCTGGATCGACAGCTTGTACTCGGACGGGTGAGTCGGAGCAGATGGTGAACCCATAGCCGTCCTTTCCTCGAAGGATGGTCACCTAGACCCCACACACACACACACACACACACAATAAACGTGCAGTACTGCCACCTTTTTGATATCAGAGGGTTTGACATCTCAGTGCCCATCTAATAACAGTGGAATCACACTTTTACACGCATACACACTTCACCTATAACTGTGACAAAAATTTGCAAACACAGTACACACAATACACACAATACACTGAGCCGCAAGCTTCAGTCTCTTTCACATAATCCATAATCATATGCCTCGCACACATACAAACACACACTCATCTAAAAAAAAGGAGTGGGACAGAGAAAAGTATTATAAAGGATGTCAAGACTTGTGTTGATCCTTCCTGTGTTTGTCTCATGCATATACCCTGTAGAATAAAAAAAAACACACTCCGATATATTCTACGAAGTCATTTTGAGGTTTGCATGTGACAATATATCGTGCGACGATAAACCACGATACAAATTTATGACAATTCAAATCAATAAAGTAAAAAACAAATGGTGATTATTATCAGAACACGTAGCCTCTGAGTTTTTAGCTGTAATGTTGTTTAGGCAGCAGAGGGCACAATAATGCAAAATAGCAGGAATAGATACACGTGACTTCACCGTAGGAGGAAATAACACAGCTCTAATGCTGCAAAAACACACACAGGTAAAGAAAAGAGAAGATAAAGAAATAAAGATTAAGAAAACAGAAGCAAATGGAGGAAGTACAAATGTTTGTAAAAGTTTATTAAGAACAGGAATATTTGTTATGAACTTTTTCATTTTTAATAAAAGGACTATTTTTGTAAATAGGTTATTATATTTTACTCCAGCCTTTACAAAAGTGGGTAAATAATTATTGTTGGTTATTAAGAAAATGAAACAAAATGGGTTTTTTATTTAAATTTAACAAAATGAATATTTAAGTTGATAAATATTTGGTAATAGAATGTTTCAGTAATACAATTTTCTTCATACAAGCAGACACAGCTCCAGCAGATATTAATAAGTATTTTATCCATATTCGCTGGATATGAGCAATCGTGTGCTCTGATTGGCTACTCTACTACTAGGATATCAGCTCATATACCATGAGTAGAGAAAAACAAAATGGCAGCAAAGTGTGTTGCTGAAACAACTGAGAACAAAATAAAAACTCTACTCAAAAACAAAACCCCCAAAATTGTTAAGTATTTAAAAAAGACAGAAATAGCTAAAAGAATATAGTTTTTTGTTATTTTATCCTCCAATATCTCCTGTTCCTCACTCCAGCCCAGTCAGTGGCAGTAATGCACCTTTAAGTTGGTTTACATACAGGAAGAATTAAGAATCCATGATGTTGAAGATGAAAACTGGTGCACTTAAAGTTAGGGTGGGGGGTGGGGGGTAATTTTGGAGAAACCAGCATCAATAAACTAGACTGTGAAATTATCCAAGCAAAAAAAAAATCCCCACTCCCTTCCTTCAGCAATCCCTCCAAAGCCACTCCTCCAAAACACATGAACGTGCACCGCCTGATTACTGCTGGAGGATGAGTCCATGAGAGAGAGAGAGAGCATTAGGAGGAGTGTAGCACATCGCTGTCATTTCCAACTACCTCATGTCTTATTTTTAATGGAAGAAAATACTTTCATTATCATAATGAATGTAAACAACAAACATGGCTATTGTTAGCACTCACAGCTGACAACTAACTTGCTAGCTTCCACAAAACCCCATCATCCCCCAGCAGTTGTTGAGAAGTAGACATTTTTTCCTGTCCCTTTTTTAAAATTATGCGTACTATTTATATACGTCCAGACATTATGTGGATAAATAGAGACAATAGCAAGGGAAACAATATTCAACACAATTTACAGAGATTGTGTTGTGTTTAGAGAGTAAGATTGGGACAATGGTAATCTTAGGGTCCTAGGCAAGCACAGGTTCTCAAAGATAGTTATCCATGCAGGAGCTAATGATATATGCTTTCGTCAGTCTGAGGTTACTAAGAGTAACTTTGTAGAGGTGTTTAAATTAGCGAAGGCGATGTCCGATGCTGTAGTA
>JANZLB010000021.1:4626709-4637478 GCA_026167865.1 Notarius quadriscutis
GGCCGCTGGGTTCGAACCCGGAACCTTCTTGCTGTGAGGCGACCGTGCTAACCACTACACCACCGTGCCGCCCCAAATATCCCTTACAGGCCCCAGTGAGAATTTGGAGATTTGGTATTCCACATTATCCTCAGGAGGCAAAGAGAAAAGGAGGCACTAATTACCTCAGTAGCCTGTGTAGTGTAGTGCACTACATGTCCATCTGGGATTCAGCCACTGCATACAGATGTTCTGTCACATGGGTTCTTGGCTGGAAAGGTGTGTTAAATTGCTTTGGTATTCACCTATTTATACAATATATAACTGCATTTGATGGAATCTACAGAGTAAAAACAAGAAATAAGTAATGTATGTGGCTAAAAATTATTATGATTATTACTATTATGGAGTAAAATAATTTAAGGAGCTTTAATTTAAACCTTTGAAAGTTTGGCCTGTTTATGCGTTTTTATAGTCATCCGCTAGATGGCGACAGAAGCCATTTGTCTCCCACACACACAACATTGCCGTAGAAGAAGCGCGAGTTGCCCTGGGTAGCAAAATTCGGTTGGGTTTCAAATGGCTTTTTGTCCCCTACATGTGTGTTCTGTGTAGTGTTTTTCAGGTTGACAGCGCGGCACTACGTAGTGCACTATGCATCAATGTGGAGTCATTTGGGACGCAGCTGCTCCATATTTGATTTGAGCAGTGCTAGCTAAAGTTTCTACTCGTAATCTGTTTTATCGTTAATTACTAAAGGTAAGTTTATATTTTTGCGTCTGATAGACATAATAATATAAATTAATTTATTACGTAGTTAACTAGACAGCACGACAGACAACTTCCGGTTGCTAACGTTACTGAAACTGTCATTTTCCCCGTCGCTTCGTTAGTGCGTAAATGTTAGCTAAAGGAATCACACATAAAACATAAAAATAATTCCAATAAAGCCGTGTAGTGTAATAAATAGTGTGTATGCTATTGATGTCGACTCTCTTTTCTGAATAGCCGCTTGGGAATCGACTCTCTTTTCTGAATCGCCTTTTGGGAGTCGAATCTAATTTCTGAATTGCCTTTTTGGAGTCGACTCTCATTTTTGAATCGCCTTTTGGGAGTCGAATCTCACTTCTGAATCGCCGTTCGGGAGTCGAATCTCACTTCTGAATCGCCGTTCGGGAGTCGAATCTCACTGCTGAATCGCCGTTCGGGAGCCGAATCTCACTTCAGAAACGCCTTTCGGGAGCCGAATCTCACTTCAGAATCTCCTTTTGGGAGCCGAATCTCACTTCAGAATCGCCTTTTGGGAGCCGAATCTCACTTCAGAATCGCCTTTTGGGAGTCGAATCTCACTTCAGAATCGCCTTTTGGGAGTCGAATCTCACTTATGAATGACCTTTTGGGAGTCGAATCTCATTTCTGAATCTTATACAGACTGATCTGATTCACTCTTATCTTTCTTGTGCTTTATCCAGACTCATGGAGCTTCTGCCCATCCTTGGCCCAGAAGACAAGCCCAGAGAAAAGCAGTGGTACGTCTCGCACACACAAACCAAGTTTATTTCTTATTATTCCCATCTGCCACTGTTGTGATTTAGTGACCTTTTTTCCCCTCTTTAAAACCTGCAGGTATGTCCTGGTGCCCCGAGGTGAAGCTCCTGGACTCAGCGTCGGACACACCTGCATGTTCATTCCTTCAGCCAGTGGGGGAAAAGGACGGATCGTGATTGTCGGCGGGGCCAATCCAAGCGGCAGCTTTTCACACTCCTCTGTTATAAATCTCGGTAACGTCTTGTCATATTCAGCCTTAGTAATTGCGCACATGAAACATTTTTTTAAAATATATTTCTGGGTTTTTTTAATGTCTCGTGACTCTTGGACAAGATCATCAGCTATATGAATAGATTCTACTTCAGTTGTACATCACATTGAATTAAAAACATGCTTGCTGAATAAAAGTGTTTAAAGAAATTCCTGTGTTCCACAATTGATTTCAATCAAAATCATCAATCTTTTAGACAGACATGAATGGGACATCCCTGATTGGGAAGGTCTACAGGCACGATATGAACACTGTAGCTTTGTGTCCGAGTGCAACCCTGATAGCATGTGGGTGTTCGGAGGAGCTGAACAGAGCGCTAACCGAAACTGCGTTCAGGTTCTACACACCACAGGTAATTACTGTGCTGTGTTATGAATGGATTTTAATGTAGATTTTATCACGTAGCTGTGTTTTTATGTTCCTGTGGACAGACAGTGTTCCATGGAGGACAGTGAAGGTGAAAGGGACACGCCCGAGCCCGAGGACGTACCACACTAACTCGGCCTGTGTTAAAGACAGACTGTTCGTCTTCTCAGGTGGAGAGACGGGGGCCACGCCCGTGACTGACCCCCAAGTGCACGTCTTTGACACAGGTCTCTACTTTATGTGAAACTATCTACATGAAATGCATTATTTTTGATATAAAATAATGAAATATCTGAATGGTGCGTGTTTTATTTAACATTTTTTTTTTTTTTTTTTTTTTTTAATGCATCAAGCATCCTTTTAGATTCTTGGACTCTTAAAAAAAGAGGATTGAAAGCCAAAAAAAGTTTTTGGTTTTTTTTTTTTTAAAGATTTGTTAGACAGGATAAAATTATATAAAGCACACAAAATATTATCATGGACACTTTTTTTTTTTTTAAATATCACCGTGCTGTAGATTGATTTTATATCCAATGTGTACTGTATATCATTTTAAAATACAACAAAATCAAAGAAGAAAATTGTAATAGGTCTCGAAATTTGTACTTTTTTTTTTTTTCTCCATGAACGAAACTGTAGAAACGTATAAGCTGTTGGACTTTATACACATTCTAATTCTGTGTGTGTGTTTCTTTCTCTCTAAAGTAACCTGCACATGGTCACAGCCAGAGAGTAAAGGAAAGCCTCCTTCATCACGGCACGGTCACGTGATCGTAGCCGTCGGATCCGTCATCTACATCCACGGAGGGATGGCAGGAGAGAAGTTCCACTCTGATATGTTCTCCCTGGATACAGGTACACAGCACACCACTCGCTGAATAAGATGAAATATTTGTGGTATATTTTTGTGTTAATGTTTTCCTCAGAGAGCATGAAGTGGGAGCGTGTGAAGGCTAAAGGAGACATTCCTCCAGGAACAGCAGCTCACTCCGCTGTGGCTTTGGGGAGAAATGTTTATATTTTTGGAGGGATGACGGCAGACGGAGCGAGCAATTCCATGTACAAGTTTCAGAGCGGTATGTACAAGTGAACACGAACAACATGACGCCATTTTACGTTCTTGTAATATTTACATATGTGTAGAAATTGTTTTTAGTCTGTGCATGCACTGAATTTGCTGGATACTAAAATACAGGAAGCAAAAGAACTGTCATGACGTGTGAGAAAAAAGTAATTCAACACTAAATTAGGAAAAGGTTAAAGAGAGATTCAAACTCTGATAAAGAAGTGGATAAACAGTGAGTCTGTTGATGCCAAGACAAGATCAGGTAGGTCAAGAACGATTATTGAAATAATTGCAAAGAAAAGCCCTCAAACAACAACTTCTCAAATACAGGCTGAATGTGGTGAATCAGTCTGACTGTACCATAAGGATATGTTTTCACGAAAATGGTAAAGTTTCCAGAAAAAAAGCCCTTTCGTGCCACCACCGTAATAACAGCATCTAGAAAAGTTGAAAGAATTTTAAGTAACCTGGAGTGATGAGGGAGGAGGAAAAAAAAGGCTTGAGGGTTAGTCATAAATATGTTTGGAGAGGAGTCAACAGCGTGGAAGTGCATCTCTTGTTTTACGATTGTTGGAGCTGCATTTGCACAGGAAATTTGTCAAAATAACCACATTTGGCAAATCACATCACCACCTCAAAAAATCTTGAAGGAAAATTCAGTGTCTGGGACCCACATGGACTTTCCAACATGACAGCAATCCAGAGCACAAGGCCAAGCTGGAGGCTCTATAGGCAGGAAGTGAAAGTGCTGGAGTGGCCCTCATCGTCCCCAGACCTCAACATCAAGTCACTTTGAAGAGAGCTACAGTGCTTTTTTTACCCAGAAGAGCTGGCAGCTGCTCTGATCACTTTTATATTTTCTAAAAATGGAAAAATTCTGGCAGGGGTGTGTAAACTTACGAGCAATTCGTATTAAAGACTCAAACAGCCTTGATATTGCAGTAATCAAGATTGTTCTTATCGTCACAGATAAACAGCGCTGGACTCTGATGAAATTCGAAGGTGACCTTCCACCTGATCGACTGGACCACTCCATGTGTGTGGTGCCTTGGCGGGAAAGGAACGACGTCAGTATGGCGGACGACAAAACAGAAAGGCGTGAGGTGGAAACGAAGCATTTGTGCTTCGTGTTTGGAGGAATGGATACTCAGGGACTCATTTTCAATGACTGTCTAGTGACTGTGTTAACATGATGCTCTTTAGTGACTTTTTAATACATAAACACTTGACTAAACCTGTCTGTAAATGTGTAAAGATTGATAAGTGTTTATACCTTAAAGGGTGGGTATAATTAATAACCATATAAGGAACACAGCCACTCAGGTTTCAGAACAGAAAGCAGAGAGATTTAGATTTATGCATGAGGTTATTTTAAAAGTAGTGAAAACACCAAGGCAGAAAGGTTTTGTGTAGAACATTGCTAAAGGTGTGGAAAGTTTGTTTAAAAGGTGCTTATTCAAGAAAACTGAACACAATAAGGAAACAAGGCTAAAAATAAGTTATTCTATGTAATCAAGTTGGCTGTAAGCCATGGGTGATGAGATTGTGGATAAAATAAGTTACTGTTCATTCATTGGATATTGAAAGAGCATGTTTTTAGCAAATTTGATAATTTCCACTTAGAATGTAAACCAGTGAAATGACAGTAGCAATGTGTAAAAAATTAAAAAAAAAAAAATGTTCCCCCCCCTCCTTTATTTTTTGGGATTGTTCTTATTTCATCGTCAGTTGGTTCAGTAACACATGCCACCATTTTGTTTTTCTCTACTCATGGTATATGAGCCAGTAGAGTAGCCAATCAGAGCACACAGCCAGTGAGCATGGAAAGAATAGGAAACATTTCCTACTAAATTTTTATAAAAAGAGATTAAGCTCTGGGAGTTAACATTTCACTTGAAGTGTGAATTTTAAAAAAAAAAAAAAACCACCAAGGAGTTTACCTTTAGAGATAAAGACGAGACAGTTGTTACAGTCGTAGGGACTAAATTAAAGTGTAATTGGTCTGTGTAAACCTACACAGCTGTGATACAAGATATGCACTTGAGATAAAAAAAAAAAATTAAAGTACAGTGTTTAAATCAGGATAACTTGAATATGATTTGCTTCAGGCTTTAGTTTGTATTTCACAGAAATTCTGCACCTTGATCAAGTCAATAGTACTTTTTTCAAACATATCAGCAAGTGTAAAAATAACAAGGTTTGAAATATTTAAGCCTAAATGGTGAGAAAGACCCAAGGCATAATTTAAAAGTTTAATACTTCCTACTGCATAAAAAGCTCAACTCTATCCAGAGTCTTCATCAGGGGGAAAGGACATTACTTCGAGCATTGTCCCAAATCTCTGGAAGCTGGTACAAGATATTTGGGACAGCCTTCTAGATCTCCACCGCAATGAAGAGCACTGTCACTCTAGATGCCCAAATTAGCTGCATAGATGAAATTTTAACATGTCCACAGTATAGTGGCAGAAGGAAAGTTAGTTTTAAATACAAAAGCATTATCTATTTACACAGTACTACTAATCACAGATACAGCCACCTTCCAAATGTGGACCTTGAGAATTTGAAGGCACCAAAAGAGCAGAAGTTGTCCTTTATATTTACTCGGCATAAAAAGACTTACGATTTGAGTCTCCTTTTGTTTCACTGCCTCAAAGACAAATTTAATCGTTTACCTTGAGAAATCTGACAGTATGAAAACTGCCTTAAGAGCAAGAAAGAAACAGATGCTCACCTTAAAATAAAGTTAAACTAAATGTTAAACAAACCAACACTGAAGTAAAACAAATGCTGCAAAATGAAGCATTTATGGCACCTGGATCAGTAACAGGACACAGCAAGTAGTTTTGTATCAAACATTTATTCCCAGGAGGTTGCAGTAGAAACATTCTACATTTGCCAGATTTAAATAAATAACTTGAGTTTGTGAACAATGACATTTGCCCAGAGCCCAACACACCCACTAAATTCTAGCCCCACCCGCCCCACCCACCCAAATCCACAGAACCCCTCTCCAACTGCCTGAGAACAGCAGCAAGCCTCAATCCAGGCTGACAATCTCCACCTCGGTGAAGAGCAACATCACTCTAGATGCTCAAAGTCCTTTCCAGAAGTAAATTGTGTTTATGGTTGTCCCACCCCTTTATACCTTCCCTCACAATTGTCCATCAAATCCAACAACTATGTACATGTCCCCTTTTTTTTTTCCTCCAGAGAGGGCAAGGGCATATCAGGAGGGCCAAAAGGAAAATGAACCAAACATTCAAAATGGAATCTCACAGCAACCTACAACTCGTCCCTCTCATCACCGCCCTCTTCTGGTGGTGGACCACCTGCACTACCATACAGCTTGCTAATGATTGGCTGGACAACTTCTTCCAGCTCCTTCTTCTTGGCCTGGAAATCTTCAAGCTCAGCATCCTGGTGGGACTCGAGCCACTCAATCTTTTCCTCCACTGCTTTTTCGATGGTCTCCTTGTCATCAGAGGACAGCTTGCCTCCCAGCTTCTCCTTGTCTCCAACTTGGTTCTTGAGTGAGTAAGCGTAGCTCTCAAGCTCGTTGCGGGCATCGATGCGCTCCTTCAGCCTCTTGTCTTCATCAGCGAAGCGTTCAGCGTCGTTCACCATGCGCTCAATGTCTTCAGGTGTCAACCGGTTCTGGTCATTAGTGATCGTGATCTTATTCTTGTTGCCCGTGCCCTTGTCTTCAGCCGTGACCCTTAGGATGCCGTTGACATCTATTTCAAATGTGACTTCAATCTGAGGAACACCACGAGGTGCTGGAGGGATGCCTGTGAGGTCAAAGGTGCCCAGGAGGTGGTTGTCTTTGGTCAGAGGACGCTCACCTGGAAGAAAAGTTATAATTAAGGGACAGCTCAAACTTATCCAAGTTTAGCACAGACAAATCTTACAAAATCATACCTTCATAAACTTTGATTGTGACAGTTGGCTGGTTGTCAGAAGCTGTTGAGAAGATCTGAGACTTCTTGGTGGGCACAACAGTATTCCTGGGGATGAGTTTGGTCATCACACCTCCAACAGTCTCAATGCCAAGAGTCAGGGGGCACACATCCAAAAGCACAATGTTTCCTGTGGATGTGATCAAATATTAGCTTAAAGTTGTTTGTTTTAACTGAAGGTTTTACAACTTGATTTTTCTTCAAAATCTCTCACCTGTATCTTCCTCTCCAGACAGCACTCCAGCCTGCACAGCAGCACCATAAGCCACAGCCTCATCAGGGTTGATGCCTCTTGATGGTTCTTTGCCATTGAAGAACTCCTTCACCAGCTGCTGGATCTTGGGGATACGAGTGGAGCCACCCACAAGGACAATCTCATGGATGTCTGACTTCTTAAGGTCAGCGTCTTCCAGGACTTTCTGCACAGGTTTCATGGTGGAGCGGAACAGATCCTGTGATGGGAGCAGAAAGTTATTAGAGGAGGTCCAGTTTCATATCATGAACAAGTAGCAGATACTGCAGAAAGGTCTTACCATGTTGAGCTCCTCAAATTTGGCACGAGTCAGGGTCTCAGAGAAGTCCTCACCCTCGAAGAAGGACTCGATCTCGATGCGGGCCTGGTGCTGAGAGGACAGGGCTCTCTTGGCTTTCTCGACCTCACGACGCAGCTTCTGGACAGCACGACTGTCCTTGCGCACATCTTTTCCAGTCTTCTTCTTGTACAGCTTAATGAAGTGATCCATGACACGCTGGTCAAAGTCTTCACCACCAAGGTGAGTGTCTCCATTGGTAGCCACCACTTCAAAGACTCCATTATCAATGGTCAGCAAGGACACATCAAAGGTACCACCACCGAGGTCAAAAACCAGGATGTTCTTCTCACCATCCTTCTTGTCCAGACCGTAGGCAATGGCAGCTGCAGTTCTGCAGTGACACAGGAAATCTAAGTGTCTTGACAAATTTCAATATTAGAGCTTTCTAGAAGAAAATGGTGGAAGGGCTTACGGCTCATTGATGATTCTCATCACATTCAGGCCAGCAATAGTACCAGCATCCTTGGTGGCCTGGCGCTGAGCATCATTGAAGTAGGCAGGGACAGTGACCACAGCATGTGTAACCTAAAAAAGGGGAGAAAAAAAAAAAAAGTTGCCATTACTCCTTTATATGCAGTGTGACTTAAATATTCAAAAAATCCAACCCATACAACATACCGTCTTTCCCAGGTAAGCTTCTGCAGTTTCCTTCATCTTCGTAAGCACCATGGCAGAGACCTCCTCAGGGGCAAAGGTCTTCGACTGACCAACTCCAATCTCAACTTGAATATGGGGCTTGGACTTCTTCTCAAGAACCTAGAATTGTTAAAATAAAATCAGTCAAGTTTCAGACTTTACAATATTCCTGCGCCTAATAACCGACAAACACCCACCTTGAAAGGCAGATATTTAATGTCCTGCTGTACAGAGGAGTCACTCCATGTACGACCAATCAGCCTCTTGGCATCAAAGATGGTGTTTTCAGGGTTGGAGGTGAGCTGGTTCTTGGCAGCATCTCCAATCAAACGCTCACCCTCGCTGGTGAAGGCCACGTAGGACGGAGTGATGCGGTTACCCTGGTCATTGGCGATGATCTCAACACGGCCATTCTTGAACACACCAACACTAAAAGAACAATTTAAACAAGGAGATATGAGTAATCTGGGAAAAGAAAAAAAAAAAAAAACCAGTGAGCATAGGCTGATAAATGAGGAAAGCACTGCATGCTCACCAGGAGTATGTGGTGCCAAGGTCGATGCCAACTACAGTGCCGACATTTTCCTTCCGGTCATCATCGTCGGCGTACACACAGCCGACCACGAGCAGAAACAAGCCCAGAAATCTCATGTTGGGATCAATATCCGATTTGACTCCACTTCACTCTTAAGTAACTTTTTAAAAAAAAGGACAAGAATGAGATTAGATTAAAAAGGAACAGCAGGTGCCGCCCAGAAGTCACGTGGGTTTATTCAACGTGAGGGGGGAAAAAAAAAAGTGACCCACAGACCACTAGAATGAAGAATTAGATAAACATAAATGCATTCAAGCTACTTAACTGCTGACTAATAAACTCGAGTAATGAGCTGCCCGAGAGGGGAAAAAAAATGCAAAATCAGAACCGAATTAGCTAAAAACACTTGCGTTGCAAAGCTAACAAGTTAGCATGATGCTTTCATGATCACATAGCGAACATGTAAGTCAAATTAAAAGTCGCTAGAAATACCATTTTAGGGTATTCATTAGTTGTTAAGTGATTACTTGGTTTAAACAACGAACTGTCTTTTCTAACTTGCTTTTTTTTCCGAGCTAAACCAAACCAAGCTAAGCTACTAGCAAACCGTTAGCCCCAGCTATAGAAAGACCTAGAACGTGCGCGAGACCAAACGGAAATCGCTAGTTGAACCGCTTATCAATGCAATGCTAGTTATTTTAAATTTTACTGTCTTTACGTCTTAAGTAACAAGTTTTGTATTGCTGCTTAAATTTTAACCACCTTCTAGAATGTTAACGCACTATTATTTAACTTAAATAAGCATGAATTGTGGTTCTAACGGTAGGATAAAGTAAACATGCAAAAAAAAATTTTTACCGTAAATTCTGTAGAAGATGAACAAGACTGTTAATACCGCTCTCCTTATACAAACTAACTCTATATCTCTTCACTTCCTGTCGCTGTGTAAAATGCACTAAGATGAATGCCGGCGCCTGTATATAAGCTGTCAGTGCTTTCCCGTCGTGGAGGCTCGCCATTGGTCCACGGGCATCTCGTTGGAAGACGCTAATTGGTTGAGACTAGTACGCTGGCTTTTCCTCATTGGCACACGTACCGGCGTGTGTGGCGTCACGAAAAGGCGTTTACCTGCGCTATGATTGGACAACGCGTGTGCCATTTGTTTAAAGACCCGGAAGTTGAGGGTGCTGTTACAGACTATTACATGTGAATAAAAATTGAAGAAGTTATGGGTTAGACAACAATTCACAAATATTATAGATAGACATGCCAAACAGCAAATGTAGAATGAACACTGATAAATAAAATGAACATTAATATTTATGGAATTATCACTGACTTATACACTGTCAAAAAAAGGGAGTCCATTTCTGTCCCCCAAGGTACAATGTACACTAATGTACCCCTCAGGGTTTATTGTTGGACTTTCAAGGTAACTATGTGTTCCTTTTACGGCCAAAAAGGTATATGTTTCCAAGCAGTATATAAAAGGTACAAATAAGTACTGTACGTCAGAGGACACTGCCCCGCTGACAAGCCATTGTACCCCTTAAGGTATTATAATGTGTTTTATTTTCTGAGAGTGTATAGAATAAATACAATATGATTTTCATTCTTAAGGCAACAATGAGGCGGTATGGTGGTGTAGTGGTTAGCGCTGTCGCTTCACAGCAAGAAGGTCCGGGTTCGCGGCCAGCGAGGGCCTTTCTGTGTGGAGTTTGCATGTTCTCCCTGTGTCCACTTGGGTTTCCTCCGGGTGCTCCGGTTTCCCCCACAGTCCAAAGACATGCAGGTTAGGTTAACTGGTGACTCTAAAT
>JANZLB010000021.1:4701893-4712976 GCA_026167865.1 Notarius quadriscutis
TCCCCTTTTAGTTATGCTGTCATAGTTAGTTGCCGGAGTCCCTGCTTGTACTCAGTGCAATATGTATACTGTTCCTAATTATTCAGGTGACATTGGGCATACCTAACAACCTGTGTTTTCTGCCCAGAAAGGATGCAGCAAAGCAGTGGGTAGTAAAAAAACAGGTTCTCACACTGAAGAATTAAAGTTCGGTGAACCTTGACCTTCTATACCAGCATATGACTCCATGAATTTCCTGTTCCCAGTTCCTGGGATTGCACTTAGAAAATATAGTTTCCATTGGATGGAATAATCTTGCAGTGCACACTGTATTGGATGGACTTGGGTTCACCAAGTAACCTAATCCAAATGAGAGAGAGAAAGTGAGATTTATGTCATCACATCTTACTGGTGGAGCACATCAAAGGGTTGAAAACCTGGTCACCCAAGCCTCCTTTTTATGCCTCCTGAGACAGGTGTTTCCACTGTCCAGGTATGAGCCTCCCCAAGAAAATATTTTGATGGCGAGGTATAGCCTGCCTATTGGCCAAATCCAGTTGGACAAATGCAATTTGCTGCACTGAAGGGAGAGATGGCGGTGAAACCCAGCTCAAGCCTGAGACCAGTGGGGTTGCCTCTCAAGCCAAGCATAAGGTCAACATGTATGTATTTAGAAAAGGGATTTCTTTCCCATTCCAGGATTTAGAAATGTAGAGAAAATAAATTATTGCAAATGTTCATCCACTGAAAACAAAACATAGCCTTAGCTGCACAAAAGCACAAATTTTTATTTTTTTTTATAAATAAATAAATAAAAGCCATGCACTGTAGTACATATCAAGTGCTGTGTGTAAACAGAAAGCACAGCTGTGAGTTTAGGACTGTGCAAGGGATTTTTTAAGCTTCATTAAATTAAAATGTAACACATTTTTACAGTACAACAGCATATAATACACAGAAAATATAAACATACTACATAACAGAAGGGCATTTGGAAATTTTGTATAAAACCAACAACATGACAAGTTTTTTTTTTTTTTTCAGGATAATTTGAAATGAAACGCCAACTGTTAAATTACACTTCTACATAGTTCGTTCATTATATATTTGTCCATACCTAACCAATATAAATCTTTAATTTCTACCAAAAATCTTCAAAATAATGTGCACAGGATGGTTAGGCTCAATCCTATTGTCCAAAACATTATTACAGTAATATCATACAAGGTTCTTCTTTTTGATGAATTAGTACATAAACATGGTCAAATGTGCTTGATAAAAATAAACAGTAAAATAAAATAAGCATAGAAAAATAAATGGTGAATTACAGCTGTTAATGAAAGGCACTGCTTAAAATCCACATACTGCAGAGAGTGAAAAAGAGGCTGTGTTTCAGGACTCATTTTAATGCACTCTCGGTCACTTTCCCTCGATTGAATCCCTTCAGTCATTGTAAGGGTCATTTCATTACTTTCCCTGAGTTTTAAAGCTGAACACTTTCTCGTGCTTTCAGGACATTTGTTTTTCAAAGTAAAGAAAATCCCTAAAAACAAACAAAAATCATTGTGCTAAATCCATCAAAAAAAAAAAATCAGCAAAGAGCTTCTGAAAGTGGGTGTATTCCACAAAGTAAAAGTTATATTATTCAAGGGTTTCTGCAGTATATATAATTATATTAAACCAAAGTTTTCTGAAAACAGATATTCTTGCAAACAGCAAATTCTTGCTTGTTTTGCTGTCTGCTTTGACTGTATGATGTCACTGAATCCATTACTACAAAAGGAAAAAAAACAACAACAAATGTTAGGACCAGAAAACCTGGGAAAAAAAAGAAAAAGACTACAAAAAAAGTTAAACCTAAAAAGGCTGTTAGTGCATTGCAACCCTGAATTCAAAAACCAAAACAGTACAAGATACAAAATCCCACACTCAGAGATGGTAACATTGCTACAGTAGGGGTTAGGTGTACGTGTTTATGTCAAGATGGGTGATATCTTCACACCTGCATCACAGATGCTTCCAAGCCCAGGGTTTGTGCATCCTCTGAGGTCAAATCATTCTTTAATGTCCTCCTCACTAAGAGAGAAACAGAGAATGAGAAAGAAAGAGATGGATCAGGTTATAATGTAGAATGAGATTTTATTACCACTCCCATTCAGCTCATACTGACATATCATGTGTAAATTGTGGTTGGTTGGTATGTACATCCTAACATACATGATTTACGGTTGGCGCGCGAGCGTCTCCGTTCACGTGGTTGGTTGCGATCTTGTGAATTCTGTGTAGCTGAACGTACTATTCTTTCCATGATCTCATCAGCAGCAGCATCGGCCATTCCATCTTCATTCACTGCTCCTAATGCAGTACTACCTGGATGTAACAAGAATATTTTGCTGGTTTGTCAAAAATTTAAAAGGAGTATCAAAACCTTATTTGATAAAATTATGACTTGTACTATCTGTACCTTGAAATCTTGACTCAGAATCTTGCTTCATTTGTACCATTTGCACCTTGGAATCTTGCTTCACCTGTACCATCTATCCCTCAGAATCATCTTACCTGTACCATCTATCCCTCAGAATATTGTCTTACCTGTATTATCTATCCCTCAGAATATTGTCTTACCTGTATTATCTATCCCTCAGAATATTGTCTTACCTGTATTATCTATACCTCAGAATCTTGTCTTATCTGTACCAGCTATATCTTAGAATCTTCTCTCACCTGTACCTTCTATCCCTCAGAATCTTGTCTTACCTCTTCCATCTTTACCTCAGAAACTGTTTTATAATGTATGAGCATTAGTATCACTATGGCTTATGAGTGCATGCATTTGTTTTTTACTTCTGCTGGGTCTTGCCCTTGTCCTTGTGCGTAGTCCCGGTACACCACACATCTCTGTGCTGCTACCCCGCTGTTTTTTTTTCAGTACTGCTTTCATATTTTCATGCTCTGCTGCATCTTCCTCATGGTTCAGTCCCTGTACTTCATTTTTTCTTATAGTAGGGACACTACTGGTGCAGCTGCTTCCAACTTCTTGACTTCTCTGTAGATAAAATAAACACAGAAATAACAAAAAAAGAGAGTTTATAGACCACATGAATGCAGTCAGAACTAGGTGATAAGTTTACAAATGGTATTATTTGAAGTATATTTTACAATAATAAGGAGCCAGTGAGTAAAATGCTGGATTTCATATCAGCTGAAATAAAATCTGATCTTGGAGATAGCCATCTCTGAACTGAATCTTTGGTGTGGATCATCTGATTTTTAATGACTCTGGTAGAGTAAGGAACTTTACATGTCATGAATCAGATAGCAAAGGCAAGTGTCAAAGATAACATGAGATCGGGAGTTGGCCAGTTACTGACAATTTGCATCGGAATAAATAAAGGTAGTGTCATTCAATTATAAATGTGTGTGTGTGTGTGTGGGGGGGACAAATAACTACTGTTATCACAGATTTTTCTATCAGATAGATAGATAGATAGATAGATAGATAGATAGATAGATAGATAGATAGATAGATAGATAGATAGATAGATAGATATTCCAATAAAATGTATCAAGTGAATAAACTATAATCAGTTGATTTTTATTAACAATAAATGAAATATACATCAGACACAGGGTTTTATTTTTGTTTTTTGATCGTATGTGTTTGTGGCTTGTACATGGTCACATATTCACATTATCTACATTTTTTTTTAATGACCATGATCCTTCTTCCAGAACTTCTGCATTCCTGAATGTCTGTCACTGTGTAGGTCACACTGAAAAGGAGAAAATCTGAATTAAAATTATTTGCCTGGTAATAATCACCAGTTAGGCTCAGGGTTTAAGGCATCCAGTATGATTCTTATTATTATTTCTTTAAAGAGTATACAGTGCTGTTTTAATCCACAGTAGAGGTGATGGATCATCATGTTCATCATGTCTCAGTATCTGAAAAACTATCACTAGGTGAGGTTATGCCCGTATTAAAGGTGCAGTTTTCAAGTATCAAATTTATTCCGAGACTTGTAACAAGTAAATAAACATTAGAAAACCTATTATTTTCAATATTGCTATCCAGTGAATCAATCTAATGTCTTTTTTTTTTTAGGCTTCTGATTACTTTTTCTGGCCCAGAAATGAGCTCCGCCTCTTGTCATAAGAGTTGTGCAGCCCTGCTCCTTTTCCTTAAAAGGCAACACAGGAGCCGTGTTCTAGATTCACAGTGATTCTAATCTGTCAGATGGGAAGAAAGGGAAGGCGTGTCAGAACTTTACTGTATGTAGCAGAGGGTGCTAAAATTACAAACTGCTCCTTTAATAAGTGAGTCTTTGATCCTGTTAAATCAGGACCACATGACAAACATGATTACAGGATATTAATGGAATCATAAAAGGACAACCAGACTGGGTGATGCTCGCTTTCCAGAAAGGTGAGAAGTGGAGATGATCCTCCATAACCTGTATTATTTTTTTAATATATATATATATATTGTCCCAAAACAACATCTATTTAAGAAATTATGGTTAGAAGGTTGACATACACCAGGACATACTGATTAGGATACAAGTGACAGTATCCTGATTCCTTTCAGAATAACACAGCTAGCATCGTCTCAAACCCAGACTAAAATCTTGTCCTGGTTTCCAAAACCAAAGAAAGTGATCCAGATCATAACCAAGATTGTACTGTGCATGTATTGAATCTGATTTTGTAACGTACAACATTTGAAGCGGAAGTGCAAAAGTGCATCGTTGACATTTCATTAGTGTCCAGTCACATGTCTCTGCACTCCTCAGAGCACCATGGTGGCGATGTGGTGCACGAGTGGCACCGTCTGTGCCATGGAGGCCATTTGTGATGGTGAGGCAGGAGACAGCTGCCTGGTTTCTGTACTGGGAATTGCAGGCCGGTGCCTGGCGCTCTTCTGGTGCGCACGGAGTCCTGCCAGCTGCGAGTAGGCACTCTGGCACACGTGGCACTTGTAGGGGCGCTCTCCGGTGTGCAGGCGCACATGGTTGCGCAGCGTGGATGACTGGCTGAAGCGCCGGTTGCAGAAGCGACATGCGAAGGGTTTGTCCAGGGTGTGGATGCGCATGTGAGAGCGCAGGTTGCTGCGTGAGTTGAAGCCACGGTGACAGATGACGCAGCGCATGCGGCTGGATGTCGACGAGGGCATGGAGGGAGGGGAGGTCGAAGAATTGCTGTCGCTTGAGTGAGAATCATCTGGGAGGACAGACAACAGAATGAGACCTTTGACTCGTATTTTATAACAGGAATCTTTTTGGAATTAAGCTCCTACTAAATCTGAGGTTATGTTTTGATGATTCTGAAGGCCTTGGAGAACTAAAAAAGCCCTTACATTCTTACCTCTTTTTTAAAAAATTATTTATAATCCTTTCCAGTTAGTTTCACTGTATGATATGCTTTAAAAATCTTTTAAAGGGATTCAAGGGTTGAATTCTATATTGGAGTAGAAAACAAGAAACTTTGGAATGTAACCTTACATTGGCTTTTTTTCCCCCCATTTTGACCAGATTTGACGAACAGATCATAAAATTTCTTCAGCTCATCATATTAGAGGTTCATAACACTTTGGAGGAAATGGTATTCTTTTTAAGGTGCAAAAACTATGGGATTTTCTTTATTAAAATTGACACATTTTGAACAAAATCAGGAATCATAGATTACTTTTATATTAGGCTCCTTTCTAAATGAGGGTGTATTTATTTTAGGGTGTGAAAACCCTGACCAAAAAACTAAGATGCACAAAAAGATTCATGTTATTGGAAAACTAAGTACAGAGCTTTTTTTTTTAAATTCACTGATGCTTCAACTACTTTTTGTTATGATATGCATTTAGTAGACGCTGTTATCCAAAGCGACATACAAGTCAAGTTTATTTTTTATAGAGCTTTTAACAATAGACATTGTCGCAAAGCAGCTTTACAGACTTTTAATAACTTTAAACATGAGCTAATTGTATCCCTAATCTATCCCCAATGAGCAAGCCTGGGGAGTAGTTGGGGGTTAGGTACCTTGCTCAAGGGTATTTCAGTCATTCCTGCTGGTTCAGGGAATCAAACTGGTGACCTTTTGGTCCCAAAACTGCCATGGCTTCTGCCATTTTGTTATAAAAGACTTAGAAAATCATGTTTCACTGCACAGATCTTTCACAGAAGATAGTAACATTTATAATGTGGATTTTTCTTCTTCTTCTTCATAGCATCATGGATAAGGATGGATAAGGATTCTTTGGGAAACAAAAAAAATGGTTGTTCTTTGATATCAATCTAGAGAAACCTTATTTTGATTTTTTGATTTTTTTATTGTAAACAGGAAGTACATTTTAAGTAGAAAACAATCAGATGTAGCTGCATTAATTTCATGATTGATTTTTGGATGTAAAAGAAAAAAATCAGTGCTGGTAGCCTTGAGTTCTGAGTCTCTGAGACAAGACAATGTAATTGAAGTGTAATACCACATACAGCCACTAGAGGTCACCAGTGTACTTGCAAAGAGATTTATTCCCAAGCTTCTACAGTAATATTTGTCTCCACAATTTACCATGAATGTCAGCTTAATGAGCATAATTCCCTTCATATCCTTGTTCAAAAGGAGTGATGCACATAATTCATACACAAGCACACAGTCTCTTTCATCACACTTACCGTTCCTGTTTCTTTTCTGATGCTCATCCTCAGTGCCAGGAACACCAGGAATTCCCAGAAAGGTGTTGTGTGAATTCCCATACCAAACAAGCAACTCCTGGTCAGGAGGAATGGTCTAAATATAGACAAAATTCACATATTTACTATCAAAAATAAGATACAGTACTGTGCAAAAGTTTAGGCACCCCTTTTTTGTTTTAGATTTGTATTATATGACTTCTATATGATCAAGCCATTCATCAAACAACATTTTAGATTTCCAAACATAAAATGAAATGTTACAGAACAATGTTTTTATGTTAGTAAATAAAGCAGCATATGACGTAAGAGACACTTCAGTCAAAGCCATAATAAATGCTGCTGCAAAATGAAGACGTGAGTGTGACAAAGTGTCCAGAAGAACTGTGGCTGGTTCTGCAAGATGCTCAGTAAAACCTACAGATCATTTCCACATAAAACTGCACTCGTTGTACCAGAGCCTTTTTCTGTTACTGTTTACTGCTCCTTTTTATAGTGTTTTAAAATGTATAAATATTTAATTATATTATTTTCTGAAAGCAGCTTTGCCCTGCAGCATTTCTTTGTATATGACTAAGACTTTTTGCACAGTTCTGTATATGTAAACTAATCTGTCTCACAGATGAAAACATGCATCTGCATATAAAGAGACATATTTCACCTCCCCCCCCCCCAAAAAAAGTTGGGCAAAGCAGACATATTATATTTGACTGATGCCTTTAGCCAAAGAGACTTACAATTGAGACAGGTTACAACTGAGCAGTGATTCAGGGATTTAAACTCACAACCTATCTGCTGCCCTAGACAACCCAAGACAAGTGTCCACTGAGGTGATCCAATAAAGAGATGTCTCTGACCTCCACAGCCTTGTAGAAGATGTTGCTGCCAATCTGCACCACCTCCAGGTTCTGCTCCTGCTCATTCCTTGCACACTTGATGTAGGTCATCCAGCTGCGTTGGTCCTCCTGACTTGCATCTATGAAGCAACGCACCGTTCCATCCTCATTAAACACCTACAAGCATGTGCAAAGGATAAAAATTATGATGAACAGCATGCAAGAGGATGAATATTTTTGGAAAAAGAACGCACAGCAAAAGATCAATTTCTAAACAGCTGGACAAATTGGTGAGCCTTGCAAATCCAAAATTGAGACTCAGTGGAGATGTGGTACTTCACTGTACATCACTGATGTGTATTTATGAAAGAGTTCAGAGCTGAAGGAAGCATCTCACCTCCCACATGAGGTTGTTGTTCTTGAGCAGGTCCACGTGCTGGGGATAGAGGACTCGGCCAGTGAATGGACCCATCTCAGTCCCGGCTTTGATCCACATCTTGGAGAAAATGCCCAGGCCTTCCCCAGGGATGGAGCTCTGAGCGATGATCACCTCACTGGGTAGCACCAAGCTGGACAACTTCTGAACCTCTAAAGGTGAAAAAGCCACACAAAAAACAAACAAACAAATCATGAATAATCATGCTGTATTTAGAGCAATATGACATTAAGTACCAAAAAAAAAAATTTATACTTAATTTCCCCCCCATGGGTTTGTTAACAGGTATAGTGTTTAGATGACCACAAAATAATAATAATAATAATAATAATAATAATAATAATAAAACACCACACACTGCAAGAAATTAGAGTGACACTCCATACAATATGAAATTATTTATTCTACTTCTTTAAAAGTATCACATCACTTCTTTATTTTCATTGTCACATAAAACACTAGAATTGTTTTGTCGCTACAACTTGTTCATTTTTATAACAGCCTAGATAACATTTAAGATTTTAAATAATTAAAAAATTCTAAAGTTAAAAAAAATAATAGTTGTGTGTGTGTGTGTGTGTGTGTGTGTGTGTGTGTGTGTGTGTGTGTGTGTAACACTGCATTTATTGTAGTTTTTGTTTGACATTGATGTGCATTTGGTTAGAAAAGTGTAACCACATAATAACATGAAAAATAAATGATAAAAGTTTTAGTTTGGTGTACATTTAAAAAAAAAAAGGGGAAAAGTTCAAATCAGTTCAATTTTAGGCTACAAACGCATCAACCCAGTGGGATACAACAACACATACTGTACAGCATACCATTTGGTTTGGTTTGGTTGGTAGGCAGTGGTTAATTGCAGGTGTGATTAACTGAATTAACGGATGGTACAGGTGTATTTATTTATTTATTTATTTATCCTTTATTTTACCAGGAATGTCCCATTGAGATACATCATCTCTTCTTCCAGGGAGTCCTGGCCAAGGTGGCAACAAATAAAAAGTTTCAAAATACATAGACAACATACACATGCAATATTAACACAGATAAGCACACAGGCATTCCAAAAAATGAAAATAAAACAAAAACAGACTAAGCACATAGACATTCCAGATGTCAACATTCCAGATGTTATGGACAAGGGGAAAAAAATGAATTAAAGATATCAGGGGTTAAAAATTATGAAAAACAATAGCACTGCTGTGTGAGAATTGAGTTTAAAAGATTTTTGAAGACATTTAGTGAGGAAAGGGAGTCCGAATTGAAAGTATTTTGTATATTTTGTTGAGTGTCGGAGGGAATCATCTCTGCACTTGAGGATTCGTTCAGGAGCTTTAATTCACTTCATGTCACACTCGAAGAATTTTTATTGGTGACGGTGAGATAAAGAAGAGGTTAAACGCTCCTCTGTTCCCTGGAGGCCCGGTGATTAGTCACAGCTCCCGGTGAGATTCATTAGACTTTTCCTCTGCAGAAGCGGGGGCTCGGATCATTCCAAATTCATTATCCTTTTAAAGAAACTGTGTAGCCATAAATTTGCTGTGAATGAACGAGAGCTTGTTTTTAAAAGAGCCGCGAATTTCACAAACAAACCTCCGGATAAAAAGGCGATTAGGCGGCTGACATGATGTGAATGGCGATAAAAAAAAAAAAGGCCTTTATGGTGCATTAGGGGAGAAACAGCCATCTTTTCAGGACACAGAATGAAAAAGAGGAGAGAGAGAGAGAGAGAGAGAGAGAGAGAGAGAGAGAGAGAGAGAGAGAGAGAGAGATTAGCTGCCAAGGCAGGAAAAGATTCCGGAGATTGATGAATGATTTTTTTTTTAAATCTGAAAAGAAAGGGAACTTTTTTCTTTTTCTCAGTTTTTTTTAAGTGCAAAGTTTCTCAGGTCAAAGCACAAAGTTAACCAAATGCACTTACTGCCTTTATGCTTTGTGCGTAAAACGAATAAAAAGTGACTGAGAGTTTTAGGAAAGGAAGAAAGATTAGATTAGATTAGATTAGATTAGATTAGATTAGATTAGATTAGATTAGATTAGATTAGATTAGACATTTGTGCATAAACCAACAATTCAGACACATTGGAATTTTTGTGCAGGGCTCTCTCAGAGTCAACAGTTTAGGAAATAAAACACTTTAAAAAACCCGTTAGGAAATAGAACATTATAATAAAAAATATATAAAATATAAAGCACTGTAGAAAAAGGTGGTAATATGTACAAAATTAGGAAAAAAATTACAAGTATTAAACAAAAGGAGAGGGCAAATGTTAAATAATAAAATAAAATAAAAGGCTAGTCCTGATTGCTGTTCCTGGATTATGAAAAGAGGGGGAAAAAGAAAGAAAGAAAGTTAAGCTCTATTTATTTATTGCATGGAGCACAAATCCTGTGCAGAATGAAACCTTCACGTGTTTACACAAATTCTCGAGTTGATCCGATCCGATCTCCGATCATTTGCATCCAGCTGTGCTTAAAGAAACACTGCAGATGTTAATGATCATTAAAAGTTAATTGGCTGCATTTTAAATTAATTTAATCCACCACTGAGGGTTTTTTCCCACCCGATACAGATCCATTTTACTCTATCGAATGAAGTGTAGCCTGTAATTCAGGTTTGTGTAAATCCTTCACTTAAGTTTATAAAGCTGAAATAATTTCATGCAGCTTTTTATTCTGTTAAGTTAGTGAGTTAGTAGTAACCTGTTCGAAATTTAAAAGAAAAAAATATATAAGTGATTGTTTTTCAGTCCACTAATTAGCCTATATAAAATAATTACTTATAATAAATAAATATTTTAAAGGAGAAAATATTTCACAATTTATTATTATTATTATTATTATTATTATTATTATTATTATTATTATTATTAATTTTCAAATACACCAGCGCTATTCATTTCTAATAAACCTATTAATCAAATTAATGACTTAGTTATTATACCATATTCACCTGTAAACAAATTAAATCCTATTTTCAGGCTGCAAATGTTTCCAAAAAAGAAAAAATATATATATAATAAGCATTAAAACACATATTCTATTTATTAATTCACGTGTGTCAGTCTACATCTGTTAAACAACAATCAATAATAACTTCATTTCTTTTCTTTTTTTAATGTACGAATTTATTTGCATAATTCATCCAT
>JANZLB010000021.1:4810046-4820078 GCA_026167865.1 Notarius quadriscutis
GGCCACGGGGCTCGAACCCGGACCTTCTTGCTGTGAGGCGACAGCGCTAACCACTACACCACCGTGCCGCCCCATCATCATCATCATCATCATAGACAAAATTCATATGAATAAAATCAGACAATTAAGTGAAACAGTTAAGAGAGAAAATTGGAAAGAATTAAATGCTCTGAAGTACAGATATGTTTTTTTTTTTTTTTTTAGCTTTCTTGTAAATATGCCCAGATTAACCAGAGCTCATCAGAGAATGAAAACAAAAACCAGCCTCACCACGCTTTAGCCAGGTCGTGAATACAACCAGCATATTTCTGCTTGTTGATCCGAGAGATAATGAATTCACTGAGGTATGGTGTCGTGAGATATTTGGAATTCAGAGATATTTTATCTAAAAATCAATTCTGAAAGACGTTGGTAGCCAGTGCAGCTGTTTGCAAGCGTGTGTAATGTGATCTCCGAATCTACAGCACATCAAGATTCACACAACAGCATGTACACCAGTGATCAAGCACTTTGGTAAACCAGATCAGTGTTTTACAGAATTTACACTGGTTTTCCACATTCCTGGACATCTATAGGAACAGATAAAAATGCTAACTGAGCTTACAGTAAACTGGCTGTCACTTAAGAGCCTTGTGTGCTTTCTGGATTAACTCCTCCAACTCTTCTCAGGTGGACAGGACGAGCCCTCGGCAAGGAGGCGAGAGTGTGGCACAGGTGCTTCAGGCTCATGGCATCAAGTTTGTGTTCACGTTGGTTGGCGGACACATCTCTCCGATCCTGGTGGCGTGTGAGAAACTGGGGATCCGTATTGTGGACACCCGTCATGAAGCTACAGCTGTGTTTGCTGCTGATGCAGTCGCAAGACTCTCTGGTAATCTGTTCTACGTTAACATTCGAATTGAAAGATAAGGGGAAAAATCCCCAGCTAGTCTCTGTAATTTCACTAGGGGTACAATAGGGCAATAAATATACTTTTGTTATCAAGCTGAAAATCTGATACTGTAACCTTGCCTCTTTCCAAAGGAACAAAATGTAGAGGGTTCACAGAAACAGGGATGAGGACTTATGGAATCAAAACTTTTACGCTTTTTTATTGGTGGATAATTTTACAAGCTGTTTGTAAAATTAGATTTTTTTTTTTACTCTCCACTTTCATATCGTGGAGTATTTTGTGAAGATTCATGACCTATAATCATCATCCAAGGGGCATGAATACTTATGCAAGCTATAAGTACTTATGCTTTAAATATGTATACTTTGGAAAATATGTTACTGGTGCGGCCTGACATTGGACACAAGTGTAATTACTGAAAATAGTTTTGACGTCTCTGCCTTCCACTTGCTGTATGTGTATACCTGAGTGAAGGTTCAGTATGTCAAATGTGTAAAAACGCTATTGGTACATTCTGTGAATTTTTCCCCCATGCAGGTACAGTAGGTGTGGCTGTAGTGACAGCAGGACCAGGCCTTACGAACACGGTTACTGCAGTGAAGAATGCTCAGATGGCTGAGTCACCTTTGCTTTTGATGGGTGGAGCAGCTGCCACTCTGCTACAGGTCAGACATGAAAGAATTGTGGCAAGTCAGTCAGCTGTCAGTGAAGGAGCCTTGTTATCCATCCAACCATCGTCGATACTAAGACCGTGAGTTGGCCTAGTGGTAGCGTGTCCGCCTCTCGATCGCGAGATCACGAGTTCTACTCGTGGTTGGGTCATACCAAAGACCATCATAAAAATGGTACCTACTGCCATCTGACAAGGCATGCTGCAATACAGATGTGAGTGGGAAGTCAAACTCTTGCGGTTACCAGAGGACCCGCCCCCCCACTGTAACCCTAGCTGTGTAATAGGCGAGAGGCCGAGGGCTACGGAAACAGAGATCGGAGCCGCTTAATGCGCCATATGGTGCGGGAAGGACTTAAGACTTTTAGACATCATCTATACTGTGTAGGCTACTCAGGATCGCAGGTGAGCTGGAGCCGACCCCAGCTGACTTCAGGTGAGAGGTGGGGTACGCCCTGGATAGGGAGCCTCGTTATGTTAAATTGCATGACTGGATCGAAAAAAATAAAACAATGCACCATGGTGGTACAGTGGTTAGCACTGTCGCCTCACAGCAAGAGGATTCCATGTTCGAACATTGTGGCCAACTTTGGTATAGATAATGGATGGATGGATTGAACAGAGTGATAATGGTCAAAACAATCCCCTCCAAAAGTATTGGAATGGCAAAGCCAATTCTTTTGTTTTTGCGATACGCTAAAAACACCTTGGGTGGCAGACCAACTCAGGCAAGCAGAAATATTGATGCACCTAACTGACAGGTATTTCTTGTTGCCCAGGTGTGTCTTGTTAGATTGTCGAAGCAATTAATAGCTCTGAATGTTCGTTCTTGGCTTCACCCTTGGTTTTTTGGCCTATGAACACTGCAGCAGTTGTTAAACAGGATAAACCAACATGAAGACCAGAGAGCTGTCTATGGGAGAAAAAGCAAGCCATTTTGAAGCTGAGAAAAGAGGGAAAATGGTTCCCAGCCGCTACACAAGCATTGGGCATGGGCAATACAACAATTTGGAATGTCCTGAAAAAGAGAGAAACCACTGGTTTTCTAACAACCAGACATCAAACAAGTCGGCAAACAACAACAGTTGATGACAGAAAAATTGTGAGAGCTGTGAAGAAAAATCCCCAAAACGAGTCAGTGATGGCAACAAGAACCCCCACAGAGCAGGAGTGAAGGTTTCATAGCCCACGGTTCAAAGACTTATAGAGGCCATACCACAAGACAAAAACCACTCATTCAAAAATGATCCACAAACATTCTGGAATCAACTCTACCAAAGTGATGGAAAGGCCAAAGTGTGGAGAAGGAAAAGATCTGCTCATGATCCAAAACATACAAGCACAGTAGGAGTCGTGTCATGGCCTGGGCTAGCATGGTTTCACCTGGCCAAGTCAATCACCAGACCTTGATGCAATTGCGCAGCATTTCACCTTCTGAAGAAGAGACTGAATAAACTCACCAAAACTTCAGGGTTTAAAACATCTCAATGTATCTGGAAATGAAATTCTGATCCATCACCTCATATTCATTTTTTGATCTCAAACCCAAATTTATTTAATGTATAGCCAAAAGAAAAGAATTGGCCTTGCTGTTCCAGTACTTTCGGAGGGGACATTTTGTGTATCTTCCACTAATCTGTGAGGTGCGTCCAAAGCAGGCCCTAGAGGTAAAATCATAGCTGATACTTTAAAGATAAAAAGATGTAGGCAAGAATAAAGTTCAGTGCATCAGTAATTCTGCTTGCCTGAATACTTGTTGGTCTGCCACCCAAGGTGTTTTCAGCGTTTCGCAAAAACAAATGAATTGGCGGTGCCATTCCAATACTTTTGGAGGGGACTGTGCTTGACTATCATCACTCTGTTCAAGTCTACAGAGTGAATTAAAACAATTAGAGAATAAGCAGAATCAAAATGATCCACAACCCAGGAGATTAAAAGCAGAAATAGATTTACTGACATGAATTAATGTTTGAAGCAGAGATATTACAAAGTGTGTGTTTGAATGGATTACGTGTTGTTATATTCACGAACACGGAGCAGAGAGGACTGAATGGTGTGTGTGTGTGTGTGTGTAGGGTCGAGGAGCTTTGCAGGACATTGATCAGATGTCCCTTTTCAAGCCACTCTGTAAGTTCTGTGTGTCTGTCAGGAGAGTGAGGGAGATTGTGCCCACTGTGAGAAAAGCCCTGGCCATCGCCCAGTCTGGCACACCAGGTACACAGCAGCAATGTTTTAATGCCCTTCACACCAGGATACAGCTTGAACATATCTTTATTATGACAGTTTTTTATGACGGTGATGAACGATTCTATTTGTTTTTCAGGTCCTGTGTTTATCGAGTTCCCCATAGACACTCTTTATCCATATCATATCGTAGAGAAAGAGATCTCTCCTAAAAGCCCTCCTAAAGGAATCGTTGGAAAAGTTGTTTCATGGTATAACAATGATGATAGCTAACACAGTTTGCTATATAATGCTTGATTGTTTAGTTGCTAATTATTAATTTAGCCTTTAATGTGTTTCGGCTTATTGTTTAAAGGAAACCTGAATGAATCCTGAAAACTGCCTTTTCTCCTTGTAGGTACCTTCGCAATCATCTAACAAACCTTTTTGCTGGAGCATGGGAAGAAAGGGATCTCTCCCCTCTGCCTGTGCATGTACCTAAAGCAACAAACCAGGAGGTGAGGTTTAATTTCCATAATTGTTATCCATACAGGACACTTTTTCAATGGAATAAAAACACGTGTTCTATTCCTTTCTAGCGGGTTTCATTCATTTGGTTTGATAGCATGCAATATTGTTAGCATATCGCTTATCCTACATGTATTACGTCACTCTACCCAATGGAGAACGAGTATTGGATATGGTTGACAATATTACAGGGTTGTCAAGACAACATGACGTCACACGTCAGAGACGTAAAACTTCCACACTAGCGAGTGACTGTGACAATTTGTAAACAAACATGGCCGCTAGGTTTGCTTCGTTAAATACAGAAGATTTTGAGAGAATTTTGAAAGAGAAAGACGCGTTGAACACACAAAAGGAATGTGTATGTATTATAATAATAATAATAACAATAATAATAATAATGGCTTTTTTTTCATGGTATATCAGATATATTCCATTCAGCTACTCGTCTTCGACTCTTTCAATATCATGCTAGCCGAGTGGAATATATCTGATATACCACTCAATGCCAGCTAATATTATTTAAATATATCACACAGATCTGTGATGTATTTCTTACGAAAAAAAGCAAGTTTTTCAATACAAGAAAAAAAAATTCATATCTTCAAGCCAATGTGTCATTTCCTTTTTATTATATAGACACATTCACAAACAAAAAGTCCCCAAATTTATCAAAACAATTCATCGATTTCCTCATGAGTGACATATAGAGATTTATGTCATGGTTTTGGTTCTCCATGTCCCGGATGAAACTCGTATGAAAAATGCGAGTGACGTATTTCCCAGTAAAACACTTGTGTCTATATTATATAACAAGCTCTATAACAAGTCTTATGAAAGCTTTGTAGATTATTAAAATCCAGTTGTTTGGTTAGTCTGAGTGAAATGGAAAGATGGCTCAAATCAGGTTCTACATTCCTGCCGTCTTGTTCTCACATCATCAAGCTAGCGTACAATATGATAGCATTAACCTAATAAAATGATTTTTTTCTCTTTCTATCTATCTTCAATTTAAATTCATAAATGCAAGTGATGTAAATCCAGCTTCTAATGACAAAAGACATGAAAGAGTGATGGATTGGATATTAATCTTTTAATAACTAAAAGGGTGGATTAAAGTGCACGCATCTAAGGTATAGGGCGTCACCTTTAACCCACTCGGATCAGGATCGCTGGGCTCGGACCCAGACGGCCTCTCGGTGTTCACCGTCTAATACAGAAAACAAATCGAAAGACATAATGAGGGCCCCAGCAAACAAGGCAGTGGCCCCCAGGGTGTGGCTGCAGAGAGCAAAATAAATCTATTGACTCGGATCAATATGCTACATTACTGAAACGCCTGGGGAGAGTGTGCTGTGTGTGTGTCGGGGAGGGTTTGTGTCCAAACATGACGAAGCTAGTTATGGAAAAACAGCAGCTTTATTATACACAGTTTGACATTCAAAGATCAAATTTCTGCTTGCTATTGCTTGCTGGATTGGAGGTTTGATCTATTCTCCAAGCAGTGCAGAGTGACTCGACTGAAGTTAGCTCGCTAGCGAGTGGGATATTGAGGTTAACCTGTTGGCTAAAGGAATAAAATGGTATTTTCTTGCCTCTAGTTATACAGCTGTGAGGAAATATCTTAACAGCAAGCTGAGCATCATTTTTGTATAAAATCCTATTATAATTAAGCATTAATTCACTCATTTGATGTGCGAGATCTCCTAGCTAGTCAGCTCAAGTAAGCTAATCCATATGTTCTGATAAAATGCTATTGATTGCGTACGCACTGAGTAGGGTTGCAGTGTGAAATCCCATTGACAGATAAAGCGCAGGTTGGTGCAAAAGCACTGTAACCCGAGAAGAACAGAGCCACAACTCAGCTTTAAGCAGCAGGCAAAATATTTCTATTTTTCCATCAATATTTTATCACGCACTCGCCGGAAAACACACACACTGAGGATTTGACCGTAATGGCCCCCCATCTGTTTATAGATCTGGCATGGAGATTAGAAAGGGGTGCATGTGATGCCCTTTGACAGCAACAGACGCCCAGAGACAGGCTTTATGTCATACATACTGTCAAGGAAGGGTTTTCTTTTTTGTGTGTGTGTGTGTGTGTGTGTGTGTGTGTGTGTGTGTGTGTATTTGGTGTCCTTCTACAAAGACTATGTAAATGGTCCACAAATGGTAAATGGTGTATGAAATGAGAAAAGCTTGATGTGGTAGATGCATCCTCTCTCCAAGCTGTTCATCAGTTCATCATGAATCTTGGTGTAATTGAAACCAAATAATTGTTTAATTGAATCGTGAGAAAGCGAGCTCAATCGACTTGTAGAACGGCTGCGTTTTTATAAAGCCAGGGATGTTAACCAAAGCCGCAAAAATGCATTAGCGAAATCTTTTAACAACGCTCTGCTGCGTCCATCTCTGGTGTGTGCGCTATAAATCCAGCAGACAGGACAAAGAACGTGAGCTCATTGTCTATCTCAGAGCCATTAGTCCATGATCCAAACCTCTAGGGTTACTTAACACGCCTCAGATTTAGGCAGCCATAGTCCTGCATTAGAATCATAATCACAACATAGATTTACTCAACAGATCTCCTTGAAGATTAGTACACATCGACTAAAAGTACTTAGCAATGATTAAATATTTATAACTGCAAAACAGGTTATGCTTTTAAACTTTAGAGTGGATCAGGAAAAACTCAAACTTCTGATTCTAAGTATTTTTTTCCCATCATGTCTGGACTGAATTGTGCGTTAAACCTGAATGAGAAGCCTGTAGAGCTCCCAGGCTGGGCCAAGGTTTTAGGTTACCCTAATCTGTGGTACCTGACCTGCTGACCTGGTATATCTATTGTTCATATCCCTTTGTGATGATGTCTGATGTTTATAATAGTAGTCAATGAAGCAGGGAAGCAGATGGACACAGTGGAGTCACAACAATCTTTTGGATAAATGGCAGATATATCATGCTAATAGCTCTATCTATCTATCTATCTATCTATCTATCTATCTATCTATCTATCTATCTATCTATCTATCTATGCGTACTTTTGAATTCTTGATTCTGTAAATGTATTGATTGGACAATTTTCACAATTTTGCCTCTGTCCACCATCACAATGGACTTGAAATTAAGCAATCAAGATATGATTGAAATGACAACTTTTTCATTTTTACATAATCCCATCATTTTCACCAGTGGCAAACCTATTACCATTAGAGCTGGGACTTGAGCTCAGCCAAAACTTAGCCAGACACCAAAAATGCAACAGGGTAAAGGATTTTGTAAGGGATTAACAGCAGGCTGCCAGGTCATGCTGTTGTGTGTAGCTGTCGATGTTGATTTTAAAAGTAACTAAGTAAATTATGCAGGGAAATGAATACTTAAGTCTGAGTGAAAAATACTGTAGCGAGCATACAGCATGGAATAAGAGTCTGGAGACAGAAATCTTAGTTTCTCGGTCATTAGCCTGTGCTACTTGCTCTTGATAGATTGCACTGACTGCTTTATTAGCATTTGCTAACACTACTGATGAACGCTACACCGGCTGGAAGGTGACTTCGCTTGCGACAGGCCCAGCAAGCCGGCAGAGAGCTGAACTCAGATTGTTAAAATTCACATAAGGAGAGGAAAAAGGACGGATCAAAATGGACAACGACCTGGAAATGGAAAAGGACAACGAATAGGACAAAGGGCTCAGATAGAGAAAATAGGAACATGGAACACTTGTGGCTTAAGAGATAAAGAACCAGAGATTGCAGAATTTATGACACAGCGTAACATCACAGTCATGGGTATAGCAGACTGCAGAAGAAAAGGAAGAGGATGCAAGGAAATCCACTCTAACTATGTCCTCATCTGGAGTGGAGTTGGACAGGACCAAAGAGCAAGGTATGGCGTAGCGTTCATCCTGCACCCGGACACTGCAAAGAACCTGACCGACACAGTATACATCTCAGAGAGGGTGATTAAGATCACAATCAAGGAGAAAGACAGAACTACCAGCTACCTACAAGTCTATGCCCCATGCAACGACTCCTACACTGACCAGGAAAAGGATGACTTCTTTGAGGAAGTATCAGACTGTCTTTCCCAAGTGCCAGATGGGGAGGAAGTAGTTGTAATGGGGGACTTCAACAGCAGGGTAGGGAGAAGGAGAGACCCCTGGACAAGACACCTAGGCCCCCACAGCGACACAAAAACAGAATGTAACTATAATGGACACCAGCTCCTGAGCCTCTGTGCAGAGCATGACCTGGTCATAACTAATACTCTCTTCCAGCACCGTCCCAGCCACACTCAGACATGGTACAGATGGAACGACCTGACTATATCATCCCAGATTGACTTCGTCCTCACCAGAGCATCCAGGAGGAACATGGTCCAAGATGCCCGGGTTATACCCAATGCAGGACTTGACACTGACCACCGACCAGTTGTAATGTGGATAGACGGGAAGATACCCAAACCACGCAGAAGGAAGATGGTACAGGAGGAACAGATCAACTGGCACAAGTTCAGGAAGAGCATGGACATCCAGGAAGAGACATGAAGGATGGTTACAGAGAGCCTGGAATACATTGACGCCAATAGCATGACAGCAAATGAAGCTTGGTGCACTTTTAGAGACACCCTCCTCAGTATCGTCAGGAAGACTTGTGGGACCAAGAAACCCAGGAAAGGCCACAGTATGGTGGAATGAAGAGGTGAAGGAGGCGGCAAAGGAGAAGAAAAGACTGTACAGGGTTTGGGTGAAATCACACACACACACAGGAGGATTATGTCAATTACAGGCTTGCTAGAAGGAATAGTAAGAGAGTAGTGAAGATCACAAAGGATACATCCTGGAGCGCCTATGGCAGGAAGCTTACTGACCTGTGCAAACAATCACGGCGGGAGTACTACAGGAGCATCAGAGCTATGCATCTGAGAGATGAACCCTTTAACCCCTCCTCTGTGATAGATGATAAAGATGGCAATCCACTCTACAAGGATAATAAAATCAGGCAAAGATGGGAGAACTACTTCAGGGAACTACTCAACCCTATTGACAAGAACACCTCTGCACAGTTCAACCCCAGATACTCAGAACATGAAGAACCCAACATACTGGAGAAAGAGGTCAGAAGAGCTGTGATATCCAGCCCAAAGAACAAGGCTGCAGGGGTTGATGGAATCATCATAAAGGCCATCATTGTATGTGGAGAGGCTGGCATCAAATGGCTAACCATGATTTTCCAGAAGGTATGGGAGGAAAGATAGGTTCCAGATGACTGGCAGAGGGCAGTTGTGGTGCCTATCTGGAAAAGGAAGGGGAGAAAGAAGGACTGCAACAAGTACAGAGGTATATCCCTACTTAGCCGCACAGGCAAGATCTTTGCCAAGATCCTGGAACAGCGCATCAGGGTGATAATAGATGAGCTGAGCGAGGCCCAGTTTGGATTTAGGAAGGGAAGAGGATGCACGGACGCAATCTTCGCCCTCCAACAGCTCTGCGAGAAAGCATGTGAATACCAGAAGCATCTCCATCTCATCTTCGTTGATCAGGAAAAGGCATTTGACAGGGTTGACAGGAACAAGCTCTGGGAAGTACTGGAACTCTACGAAGTGAAAGGACAACTCCTCGACATCATCAGTGCAATCTACCTCAACAGTCAAAGTGCAGTGAGGACTACAAGTGGTCTCTCCAACTGGTTCAGTGTGACATTTGGAGTGAGACAAGGCTGTGTTCTCTCACCACTGCTGTTCATCGTCTACATGGACAAGATCACCAAAGATGCTAATC
>JANZLB010000021.1:5169926-5182161 GCA_026167865.1 Notarius quadriscutis
CCTCGCCGGCCGCTGGGTTCAAACCCGGAACCTTCTTGCTGTGAGGCGACAGTGCTAACCACTACACCACCGTGCCGCCCCGTGAAGCCAAAATAAACGTGTGGCTTCAAAATTCACGATGATCCTGAAGAGTGTGGTTCAATTTTTGAACTCAAGTCAAAAGGGATTGCGTTTTATGTGACTGGTTGGAACTGATGGGCCGCGTCATTTGTTTTATTCATATTCTGGCACACCACCGAGACCAATTTTTTTTCTTCTCTGACAGCTGCCAGAATATTTGCCAAACATTAAAAAAGTGTTCTGACTTAATTATCACTGACTCCAGCTTTAATTAGTAATGTTAATATTGTATGAATAGGTATTTGCACGCCTGGAAATAAACCCTGCAGCAGATCCAACCCAAAATAAACGTGTGGCTTCAAAATTCACGATGATCCTGAAGAGTGTGGTTCAATCACGTATGTTTGATAATATTATTACATTATGCCAATATCCAACCAAATGGCCTTAAAATACAATAATAACACTTACTTTTTGTATGGTGCACACACAGTGTTCTTCTTCTCACCACCTGATTAAAACATGGCATTATTATTTTGAATGATTAAAGTAAAAATTCAGCCATCAAAACTTATACACTCAAATAAGGCTGTATATCTGAGAAGGTATGTGTTATTTAGGCAGCAGCTCAGACTTGGTCTTAAGCTTCTGATGTTAATTCACTATTTCTCTTTGCAGAGAAATAAAAGAAAATGAAAGCCATGGGGGGACAGACAGAGAGAGAGACAGAGAGAGAGAGAGAGAGAGAGAGAGAGAGAGAGACAGACTTACATGGACTGACCACTGTTTCACCCTCTCCACACTTTCGACAGGGCTTACATGACATTGTCATGTCATTTACTTCATATTTGTAGTATCCTTTCTGACAGCCACATATTCTGTCCTCTTTATGTGTGCAATTTCTTATCTCAATTTCCTTAGCTGTCAGGAGAGAGGAAGAAAATAAGAATAAAAAGTTAGTCACCTTTTTAAAGCACAGGTGAACAAACATAACAATAAAGATATGGACAAAAATGTAATTACAACGAGGGTCACATCGGCTCCGGCATGAAAAGCAGTTTGGGAAATGATTCATGTTGTCCTGATACATTCCATCGCTGCATTTTTTACATGTTGACCTCAGGCCCTTTCCTAAGCACTTCTGTGTTAGTTTAAATCCTGTAAAGAAAGAAAGAAAGAAAGAAAGAAAGAAAGGGTGTGACAAATTCATTTAAATAGGATATAGTCATTATGAGAAATTACACCAGAGTACAGTTTTCTGAATGTATCACAGGTATCATCATTGATAAATTCTAAGTATTGTGATGTGTATCATGTTTTATGAAAGTATCTTCAAGCATCAACTTTTTTTTTTTGTCATATCATCATCTCTTCCTTAACCCCTTCAATACCCTTGGACAAGTCACGTATGTCATGAAATCTTTTACCTCTGTGCCTTATGACGAAAGAATGTTTTAGGCATTGACTGTAATTCATATGTGCCACTGTGAAGTAAAAGTAATGTACCATGTAAGGTCCATAAAAGGAGGTGTTTATGACGAGTAGCGTACGTCATAAGACACAGTGGTAAAAGATTTCATGACGTACATGACTCGTCCAAGGGCAATGAAGGGGTTAAAGGGAGGGTCTGAATGAACCGATTACTTCAACTATCTTCTGCCAAAATCAGCGATTATACCTGAATATACACTCAGCAGTTGTCTGTAGTGGACAGTCACTGATTTTTAAAGACGGTGTATTTTTGGCTGTTCATGATTGAAAAGCAAATCTGAGTCTCTGTAGTAACAGTGCTTGACCGTGTCATGATTTGAATCTTGCAGGCAGAGACAACATCCCAAAAGAGGAGCTGGCGTTTGCTAGCGCTACTCCCGAAACGTGGCCCTCGAGCTTTCAGCACCTTCTGCGCAGCTCTGAAAGAGACCGAGCAGGAGCACCTGTCCAACTTGCTGATTAGGTTCAGAAACCGAGAGGTGAGGGGACAAGCATGTTTCACACCTGTTCAGAGAGGTACAAATTCCAGAGACAAGGGTGTGTTTATAACCAAAGTCTTGAACAAATATGGTTTCAGAGCTCACCTACACAGAGTGAGAGTGAAATCTCTTTCACACAGGACAGCTCACCTGCTAAGAAAAGGAGAGACCCGGAGGTGAGGCATAGAAGTGCCATAATCCAATCCAAAAGTAAAAACAGCAAAAGGAGCTTTTAAATCTTTTCACAAATTTCAGTTTCATATGCAATTATTATTGAAAACTTTATCATCAGAGTGAGGGTTTTTTTTTCCACCAAGTAATATTCTCTGCCCGTGGTGATCTGTGTTAATTTCATTACATATGCGTTCTGAAGCATAAACTGATAGTAATACACGGTGGATAGATTTAGACAGTGATATTTATTCCAGGAAATGGCTACGCTTGTAGTCTAACTGATTTACTGGTGAGGTGGGTTCTCAAAATATTAATGTAGAAGCTTGTGGTCTCACACACGTCAGTATTGCTTAACAGCTGGTCAACAGTTAGAATAAGGCTTTTCTGTATATTTCAAGAAGCCATTATGTCTCCGCTGCAGATCAGAACATCCCTTTCTTTGTCATTTCAAAACACCAAGTAGCATGGCAAGTTGAACCAATTATTTTATGTAATGTTCAGTGGATAGCTTTTATACACGGCCCCTGAAGTGAACTACAACACAAACCACCATATTTAAGTGGGGCAGCTGGGTTTGAAAACAGCGTTTACAGTCAACTGGATATAGAGCTTTCTGTAAAAGCAAAAAGCTCATATGTGGAAACACTCAAAACCTACAGGCGTCAAGAAGAAATAGTTGTGACGTGAATAAAAATCCAGGCAAATCTGTATATCCTTTACTGGGAGTTATTTCTGTCCCCAGTAACTTGCATTGTAGCCAGGTGAATCACTACTGACGTTTACTCTACATAGCAAACCTTCTTGGTGGCAGTTTAGGTTGCAGGTTAGCTGAAGCGTCTGCCTTTAATCAAACTGGAGTTAAACTGTCAGAGCACATTTGCGTCAGGCAGTATCTAAAGCAGAAATGGTTAATTACTCTCTGTTTTTTGTTTTCTCCCCAGAATATGACACGAATGAACCACCCTATTGAGATTTTATGGGGGCGAAACATACCATGTCCGAAATCGCTCACTCGTTCACTACTCCCTATATAGGGAATTACTATATAGAGGACTATATAGTGAGCTCACTGGTAAAATGGAGGAAAAAAAAAAAAAAAGAAGCTTTTGGACATGAGTCCATCGTCCTGGTATTTACGTCATTACTGTCGCACAATTAAAACATGCCAGATCAGTTGGTTGGTGGGTTTTCAAAATAATAAATACATGTATATTATTTACCAGCTGGGAGGTCCGTATCGTGAAATACCGTGACCGAGGTCTTGAAGATATTGACCGAGGCCTCTGGGCCAAGGTCAGTATTTTCAAGGCTGAGGTCACAGTATTTCACGATACAGACCAACCTTAAGCTGGTAAATAATACATTTATTTTTTTCTTTACTGAATTCTAACAGAAAATGAGAGCGCCCGAAAGGGAAACCATATTTAGAACAAACCTGCTACAAGCTCGTCAAAAACCTGTTTGACAAGCTACGTCAGCTCAGAATTTTCCAAAAATAAAAAACTTGATCTAGGCGACACAAAACCAGGTGCTTTCATCATAGTAAATAATATATATTTATACTAAGAAATGCGAAAATAAATGTTGACAAAAAATTGCTACTGTGTTTGTTGTTGTGAATGAGCAAGTCGCCAAAGGTCTGTAACCGCAGTCTGGATCATAGGATTCCGGACTGCTCGCGAGCCAATCAGAGCACACGATTTGATGGAAACTGAGCCGCGAAAAAAATAAATGGAGTTATATGATGAACAAAAAAATTGTTAAAATAAAACAAAATATATGTTTGATATTTTAGATTCTTCAAAGTAGCTACCGTTTACCTTGATGACGGCTTTGCACACTATTGGCATGATCTTAACCAGCTTCATGAGGTAGTCACCTGGAACGCTTTTCAATTAACCTCGTCAAAAGTTATTACTGGATGAGTTTCTTGCCTTCTTCATGCGTTTGAGATCAAACAGTAAATAGCAAATAATAAAAACACAGGAAATAGCCCTGGAGTACCACACCACAACTGGAGTAATCCATATTACATCAAGAATCGCTCAACTAAGTAAAGAGAAACAACATCCATCATTACTTTTAGACATGAAGTGACACTTAATTTATACAAATGAAGAAAAACCATTGAATTAGAAGGCGTGTTCAAACGTTTGACTGGTACTGAACCTGAAATCCAGCCTCTTCAAGTTGAGATAATTGCAAATGGCTTCCAGTTCACCTGTGTTTGCTCGCTCATTACCAAGAGTATGTTGTAATGACTTTGTAGACTTAATGACGGAATGACAGTGCACTGTATAGACAAAAAAAAAATCACAATTTAAGTTTCGCTCATAGAAAAACTGCAACTTTAGGAATTTCTGTTGTATTTTAATGTTTCACACTCAAGTTCAAAACTAAATGGATAAGGGCTATGGTGTCAGATTGATAGCAGGATTTTTAATGCATTACCAGCTTACCCTTTTGCGTCCAGTGAATTATTCCTATGTGTTTCCTTCTGCTTTTTCTTTTGTTCAGTGTGCGTACCTGCGGCCCAGCCCGGCTGCCTCGCCTGCCCCGGCCCATTGGTGCCGTGGCCGGCTGAGTGAGGGGCTCTGAGCTCCTGGTATGGGCAGCGTGGGCAGTGGAGCCTCCAGCCAGCGGGCCATCACCATGCGAAGTGTGGGCACGCGGACCACCCCGAACGGGCCCCTGGCGCCCGCGCTGCCCCCAAATTCTGTCCGCCGGCGTCTGGATGACCGCAGCTTCAGCGCTGATCGCCTGCCAGCACCGGCCACCAAGACAGCAGGCGTCACTGCCAACGAGCACTCTGAGCGCACAGCCGCTTCTCACAATGCTAATCGGCAGCACACCGTCAACGGCGAGCGGCTGCTATCGAACGCTGCTTTCTCCAACGGGCCTATGAGGAGGGAACCAGGCCACAGGCGAGGCGAGAGTCTGGATCTGTGTGGAAACAGCATAGTACTCAACAACAACAACAATGAAAACAAGAACAGCAGCCATCAAGCACCAGCGCAGCAGCAGCAGCACAAGGACAAGAGCAAAGCCAAGACAGACAACCACAACCCTCCCAACATCCTGCCCATCTCGGGCAAGCTGGAGCAAGCACAGGTACAACACGGCCTGAGCACCGATGCGAAGGTATTGCATTTTGATGACATATCTGGTGTAGAGTAACTGATAGATCTGATGATTTCTTATTAAAGTTCCAGTGCCTGTCTTATTAAAGTCCATTTTGCCTGTCACTTCTTAGTATTCAATGTACGATAAAATATACATTGATTTATGTTACGCCCATAGATATACATATTGGTGACTAGTTTATGATGTCATTCCGTAGAAAGCAATGAGGAACTGTTTACTGGTTCTTCTACAATTTGCCCGCAACATGGTGATACAACAAAACTGCTGATATATACCCTATTTCCTGAAAGTATACCCAAATTAAAGCCAAAATACATGGATAACATGGCACAGTCCACATTATCAGATGCTACTCTGCAAATAGCTTGCATTTTTCTAGCAGAGAGCCAAATCCCAAAATCTCATACATCCAGCAGCTTTAAGTAGGTACACATTTCATTTCCTGTGAAAGCATCCAGCATTTCCATAGATTACAACCAGTCCCTGACACTTGGTCAGTCATTTTGTCAAAACCCGTGCTCTGTGTACTTTTAGATGTCTAATTTAAATATTTGTATTTAATCAAATACAACAGCTGTTACTTTCCTATTTAGGACCCTGATGCACTTGTCCGTCCCTCCGCCTTCAAGCCTGTGGTGCCCAAGAGCTTTCATTCCATGCAAAACTTGGTGTGCCCCCTTCAGGCCAGCGTGGGTGCAGGTGGGGGCACATCAGGCAGCGGTGCAGGAGAGAGAGGTGGCCAGGGCACCTCGGGAATCCGCCCGGACGAGGAAACCCCTAACAGTCGAGGAACACACACTGGTGGAGGTACCCGAGCTGGCCAAGGCAGCCTGTCTGATTCTGGCAGGAATTCGCTGACCAGTCTGCCCACGTATACAGGTACAGGCTCAGGCTATGGTCCTCCACCAGCCCTTGGGCCCCTCAGTGCCTCCACCAGCCACATCAATCGCCTTGGCACTGCAACAACTGGTCTGGACAAGCCAGATAAACCAGGCTACCAGAATGGTCTGAGTGCCTCTGACAGTGGCCACTCGTCTTCGGGCAAGAGCTCATCGTCTTATCAGCGCCTCAGCCACTTGAGTGATGCGCCAGCACCCTTGCGGCCATCGCCATCCTCCGATGATGTCATTCGTGACCTGGAGGACCGCTTATGGGAAAGAGAGCAAGAGGTGAGGATGAAGGTATATCATTGTAGCTCAGTCATGTAGAAATTAAAGTCCATGCGCATTGTTCCTGCACTGATTATGCTTTCTGTGTTCTCCCATTCCTCATTTCCAGGTGCTCCATATGAGACGGAACCTGGATCAGAGCGAGGCAGCAATCGTACAGGTGTTCGAAGAGAAGCAACGGGTGTGGGAGCGTGAAATGGAGGAACTGAGGCAAAACTATGCTGGGCGGCTGCAGCAGGTGACCCGTCGTGCCCAGCGTTCACAGCAGGCCCTGCAGGCCCAGATCAGCCGCCTGCAGCAGGACAAGCGTAGGCTCCAGGACGAGATGACGCTGCTCCTGGCCCAGCGTGAGGAGCTGGAGAAGAAGTGCCTGGACTACAGGAAGGAGCAGGCCGACCTCCTGCCCAAGCTGGAGGAGACCAAGTGGGAGGTAAGATGAAAAACTTTGGTCTCCTTACTGCAAATACAATCCGTCAAGAAAGACATATATCTCAGGTTTTAAACAAGCTGAGAAGTAGCTTTACGTAAATATCTTTGACTGATCGCTTACATTTGAGATATGAGGAACGTTTTGAAAATTTTTATCTTTGGCCAAACGTTTTTATTCATTTAAGGGGACATTTAAGGCTACTTCAAAATTATATAAACTGGCCATTATATACTAGAGCCAGACCAGTCTCTACCTTTGCTAGAGAAGTCTGTTACATTTCATCAGTGATCCCATTTATAACATTTCATGCATGCTGGTTCACATTTTTCCATGAACGTGCTCTCGAAAGCTCAGGGTATCACTTTGTTAGTTTTCTCACTGGAAAGGACCAATCAGATTGAAGGACCAATCAGACTGCAGTCTTCAAGATCCTCAAGGTTGTGGCCAGAAAAGTGTACAAGAGATTTCAGATGCTCCATATCCTGTGGATGGAGTGTCTGAGGCTGAGACTCCCACCATCCTGACAGCAAGTTACTATGAGCTATTAGCATCAGTTAACCCTGATATGTTACACCAGACCTGTTTAATGAGTTGCCTGTGGCCTGGTTTGACCCATTAAAATTTTTTAATGGCCCACTTGAGGCTATCAGTTAATTAGTAACCTCTCTCTAAAAGTCACTGTTACCAGTATCAGCTTTCTGGTGGTATGGCCAGTGTACCCCATGTGCTCCCCCCCTCCCCCCCCCATTTAGCCCCCTTTAACTAAAGATTAATAACCTGGAGCGCGCTCGTATGGCCATCATTCGCTCTGCTTGCTCTCCAGGTGTGTCAGAAGGCAGGTGAGATCTCCTTGCTGAAACAACAGCTGAGGGAGAGCCAGGGCGAGGTGACCCAGCGTGCTGGAGAGATGGTGGCCCTGAGGAATCAGCTGAAGGAGCTGAACGCCCAGCTGAGGGAGCGAGAGCAGGCCGAGATCAGCCTGAAGGAATCCTTCTGTACCAAGACGCTGGAGCTGGAGCGCTGCGAGGCAGAACTGCAGGCCATGCTGGCCGAGGTGCTGACTTAATCCAAACCCGACCCTTATAAGGGCTCTGCCTGTATATCCATACACTGGTATTAAAAATAAATTTCATGCATCAGTGCATAAAGATGAGGCAGTGCACGGGGACAGAGGTATTGTGTCAGTGCCTGTTATATCAATCTTATGTTTCTACACCTTGTTTGGTTCATGTCCTACATTACATTGTAGAGAAGGTTTTCGTCGTCCTGTTCCTAATCTGCTAGTTATGGACAACTACAATGACCAGAAATAAACATGGTCATACCATAGCCATTAACATCACTACGTAACAGCTCTAACATACATAAACCATTCTACAACTTATGTTGACTGTGAAAAAATGTACAAAGCAAAAAATACATCAAGAAGATAAACTGGTCTCAAAAATGAGTGCTGTAATCTCACTGGGACTGTCAGACGCAGATGGCTTAATTAGTCCAATTAACTGATGTCTTTTTATATGCTACTATTTAACAGTTATTCCACGAAATCAAGTCTTACATGACCTGATAGTCGACGAGGTGCTTAGCACCGAGTCGGCTATTAGCCGTGTACGACGAGATTTAGTGGAATAACTGTTTTATTCTATCCACATTCAATGGATTTTGAGAAACAGAGCATTTTTATTTTTATAAAAACTTTATAAAAAACATCCAGCACAATAATTTCCGCTTACAATGTAAACAAACCGGCAAAATGACGAGCGTTTTGTGAAAAATGTGATAATGATTCTAGAAAAATAATTTAAAAAAAAGGTTTGCTATCAAATACTTTTATTCCATATTTTGTTGCTTTTTTCTGTATTTTTTGATGTTTTGTTTTCAAGTAGAGTTTATATTTCGTCCTCGGTTGGTTCAGCAACACGCTCAGCCATTTTCTTTTCTTCTTTTTTTGGCGGTTGGCAAATCAACGTAAAGGTGCATTACCGCCACCGACTGTGCTGGAGTGTAGAAAAGGAGCTACTGGGGGGGAAACACTATATTCTTTTATTTAGCTATTTCTGTTTCTTTTAAATACTTAATAACAAAGTGATATATCTGACTAGATGCGCTCCGCCATTTTGTTTTTCTCAACTCACGGTATATGAGCTGATATCCTAGTAGTAGAGTAGAGCGCACGACTGGTCATATCCAGTGAATGTGGATAGAATAAAATCTAATATACTCTAAATTCTTTGAAAGCACAGATTCGTTATGATGGGAGAAGAAGTTTATTTCAACACACAAGTAACTCGTCGTAGCTTCTTGATGTATCAACCATGTCAAAATGGTGTTTCTTGTCTAGTAGACCAGCCAGCTCTAGGAAGTGGTCACTTTTTATCCTTAAAGTCTCTATTTTCATTTTCCTTACACTAATACGAATCAACATATCCACTCATTACCAAGACTTTCATGATATTAAAGGTTTCATCTGTGCAAAATGTGCAGGGAAACCCAGCTCCAGCACTGGACAGTCATTGTAGTGGACTACTACATCCAGTGTAGTGTTTTTTTTTTTTTTTTCCTTGTTCTTGAAATCCAGATTCAGCTCATCAGCTGATTCTTCTCTTGATCCGATGAGATTGTTGAGCTGAAATGTAACGTGTAACTCTGAATGTTATGAAACCTGTGTGTGAAATTTTAATTAAAAGGTTTCAGTCTAACTAAGAATTCATAAATACAGGACTTGCATACAAGAAAACACGTATCTAAGCACATTACATGGAATATTGACTTCTGAAACGAGCATTTCATATCGCTACAGCGACTGGTTATCATTTTCCTGATACAGGAAAATATTTTTTTTATGCTCACTGCATTCAAATGTCTGTAGACTTGAGGCATGTAACTAAGTGAAGTCGTTGCTTTTACTCAGTGTTTTCTTCTCATTCGTTCACACCGGTTCTCTTTCTCCAATTTTGTCCTACCCTGTAGGTGACCGTCCTGAGAGACAAGCTGAGTGCATTTGAGACGGAGGTAGCCGGGTTGAAGAAAGCTCTGAGTGAGCTTAGCAACACCGCTAGCACTCACAGCACCGAGTCCAGCTTGGCTGATATGGGTCAGCTGGTGCTGTCTCGGAGCCGTGAACGCATCCTCTCGCCCCTGAGCCCACCAGAGACGCCCACCTCTTTGCCCCCTCTTTCGTCGCTGCCCTCTGTATCCTCGCTCCCCCCTTTGCCTGCACTGCCTGCCCCGGACCCACTGCTCAGCCTGCAGAGCGATGATTCCAAGGTGCAGCGGCAGGAAGCGGGAGACCTGCGGCGCCAGCTGGAGCTACTTCAAGGGGAGCTGCGTCTGGAGCGGCAGCAGCGTGAGCGCCAGGCACTCACCTTCGCCCATGAGCGCCAAACCTGGCAGGGAGAAAAAGAGCGTGTGCTCAAGTACCAGGCACAGCTGCAGCTCAGCTACGTAGAAATGCTGCAGAAGAACCAGGCACTGGAAGAGCGCGTCGACCAGCTCGGGGCCCAGCTGGCCACTCCGATCCTGGTATCGCCGGCAACACCGACTTCTCCGCCTTCCTCCTCTAGTCTTGAGGTGCCCACGACAGCACCTGTGGTCGTGTCAATCACCTCCCCGACACCCCCAGTCGAGGAGAAAAAGGTGCCCGCCCTGCACCAGCTGGCGCCCCCGTGGCCCGTTCCCACTCGTCTGGAGAGGATCGAGTCAACAGAGATATGATGCCAGTAAATGTGACCTCCTTGATGCAGTATTAAAAACAAAAAAGAGAAACAATTAGAGCACCAGTTACAATAGCGTTAAGTACAAACCCTCCTGAAACAAAAGCGTCATGTCTATAACTTCTGAGGACAGTCCAAGGATGCCCTGCTGAGTGAGGCAGACGTTAGGGTTGAGGAGTGCAGGTTGCTAAGTAATATGTTTGTGTGGCCTTATGACTGACCTAGGAAAAGCTCTGGATCCTAAAAGGTGTTGGTTTGGGTGGCGGGGGTGTAGGAAGAGCTGGCCCTGAGTCTGTAGCCAAGAGGAACGTGAGTACATCGAACACTCAGGGGATAAGGGATCAGGCATTAATAATCCAGATATCAGGCTAGACTGTTGTAAGCTAGCTCTCAATGAACGGTTCACGATAACAAACGTGTCACGGTATAAATCTATCATAAACAGCTGTCAAGTTTAAAAACACAACTGATTATTTAAAGGTGCAGTTTTGTAAACTATAAATCTATAAACGTATAATTTCAAAGAAAAACTGTGTTTTGCAATATTGCCATACGTACAGCGGATGTGGCTAGTTTCTTCATTTTGCTTTCGTTTAAAAGCCTGGAAATGAGTTTAATTCTCGACGCTGGAACAGTGTTACTTAACTCCGCCCCTTTTCCCTTATAAGGCGACGCATACGTTTTTTAATATATATTCACTGCAAGTGCATTTCACATCACAGGGAACAACCACAGGGCTCAACAAATTACAAACTGCTCCTTTAAATAACACTTCTCTAAACCCTACAGCAAAGATCAAGGATATATAGAATAGCATCCATATCAGCTGAAGAGACTGAAGAAAGATTTCTTTTTAAGCTTAATTAGGAAGAGACGTGACACACTTCCTGTCTATGGTGCTTGTCCAAACCACACCAATGTGTGTGGGTGTTTTTTTTTTTTTTTTTCCCCAAAATGAAGGACCAAATACAGTATTTAGGAGGCGTTGCTGGTCTCGAGTTCCCTCATAATGGACGTAGTCGTGGTAGTGATTACCAGTGGACTCCAAGACCTGGTGTGTTGTATAGGAGCGTGCCTCAACCCTCCTGATCTGATAGCGAAAGCAGCGGCGGAGGACCGACACGTGGTCATTTGACTTGAAATCATATTACTAGAACAGAACATTTCTGCTTTTCACCTTTGTATTCCATCTTTCCGAAACAATGTAGAATATATTAGAGAGCAAGCGAGAGGTATTGAAAAAAAAAAAAACATCATACAAACAAAAAAAACAAATAGTTTGATGCACTTTGCTTTGGTCTCAGACAATGTTTCTTTTTAAGAGAGGTGTGTGTTTGATGAACAGCATCTGCTGAGTGATGTTTGGTTTATGAAGCTGCTAGTTAGTGGAGGAGTCAGCGGCTGAGCCAAAAAAAAAAAAAAAAAGTGCTAAGAGGACAATTAGAATAGCGCGTGGTCCGTCCACCGCTAATGAACTAATGAGTCTGTGTAAGTGGGACCTTACCTTCTTCCAAAAAAGAATATGTGTCAATGTATACTTTCTGAAAGTATCATTTAGAATATTTGACTTAA
>JANZLB010000021.1:7233679-7245248 GCA_026167865.1 Notarius quadriscutis
GTTCTAGCTGCAAAGGGTGGACCGACGTCATATTGAACCCTATGGATTAGGAACGGGATGTCACTTAAGCTCATATGTGAGTCAAGGTAGGTGAGCGAATACTTTTGGCAATATCGTGTATTAATCAGGTACGTTGGTGCTTTTGACCAATCAGAGGCCTGCATTTCTTGTAGCTCCACCCACACTTTCTTGTTTGATATGATTGTACGAACTATTTAAGAAGGGTAACCAAATTCACTCGAAACAGTAACAAAACTCTTTGGTGTGATTTTAAAAGTTCGAACATACCTTTGTGGATAAGTTTGGATGCCTTTGTGCAAAATATTTTGAAGTAGACTTTCGGAAGTACTTGTCGTCTTTTTAAGCACGGCGTGAGATTTATAATTTGTATAAGTTGTTCATGATCTGTCAGAAGGTTTGTTGAGAAGCTCTTGAACGCGTGACAGAGGATGTGAACAAAGAATCTTGTCTGGAGTCTTCTTGCCTAGTTGCTTGATTATTTTTGATAATCATGGGTCACAGGAGTAGAATGAGGAATCGGTGAGTGATTTCTCCCTGGTGGCAGAGATGGCTGCTCCACAGTAAACTAATTACATTGGCTCTCAGCCCACTGCTCATCACCAGAGAAAATCAGTCCTCCTTTCTCCGTCCGATAAGAGGAGATTGAACTCAGTAGGTTCATCTCGGAGTGCTCATTGGCACAAATGTGATTCCTTTTTCTCTATACAGTCAATTTGTCAGGCTTTACGCTGCGATTCTATGTAATGCGTTCAGAGGCACCAAAATGCACTGGTGTGCTTAGGATTCATTAGGGGTGTAACACAATCCCATTATCTGTATCTGTTTGCTGCTCCCGGTAGCTGTTTCATTTCAGTGCGCCACATATCCATATTCTTCTTATCTGTATTGAGATTTAAACCCAAAGTGGGTGTGGCCTAAACAAGACACACGAGCGGGGCTGTTTTTGGTTGATTAATTATTTAAATAATTAAAGCTCGACTGCCTTTTGATTTCATAAAATCTGTGAAATTTAGTTTCTTCTGAAATTTGGTCATTGTGATACATGTTTATTTCTATAATATCTAAAAAAAAAAAAAACACAACAAAACAGGCCATTCTGTGGCTGGGAAGTTCTTTAATTTGAAGGGATTCCTGAGCAAATAATGCGCATGAAATCGCTCGCTTTGCGCCGACAGAGGAAGTCCGTGTGTGTGTGTGTGTGCATGCATGCTCAGGTTTACCTTTGAGCGTGCATTGACCGTTCCATCATTCTGTCGCTAAATGAACAGCTGATCACACCGAGGTGCTCGCCAAGCGCCCATATTTATTCATTTGGTCCTGCGTTTCCTTTCCTTCGTATATAACATAACGTCTTTTCTTCTCGCTTTCTTTCCGTTACTGTAGTCGGTCTTTCACGTTTCATTCGCACACTCGCGTCCTTCATTTTTCTCTCCTGTTTCAAATTTGTATCCCACAATGCCTTGCGCAAACAGGGAAAGCTCACCACGTCATGCATGACGTAGTATCTTGAATTGGGTCATGGTGAAGCAGGAAAAAACAGCTGAGAATTTAGAGCCACATGACCCTGAATTAATAGTTCTATCGAAAAAAAAAAACACATAAAATTGGAAGTCTATGATTCGAATTCAGTAGCGTTCAGTCCACTAAACAAAAATAATTGGGTGTCGGGGAGAATTCTTTTTATAACCAACACTTGAAAAATCTGAAAGGCAGTCTCGCTTTAAGATGTCTTAAGCCTCAGATTAAAAAATCCAAAAGATGGAAAATCCAATACGCCATAAATAGTACTGAAATTCCATACTGAACGATTTTTCTCGTCAGAGCTCATATCCAGTCCGTGTCTTCATTTTCAAAAAACTCTGATACAACTGAACTGCCACAGCGGGTTTTCTTGTTTACTAGTTCTGCGTTTCCCAAAGTGTTTTTTCTGTGGAATCCAAGGGGAGCCGCAATTTCATTATTTTCAATCAGGTGGACTTTGTTCTTATTGCTCTACACATAATTGGCTCTAACTGTGCACCATTACGTAAGATCGCTTTTAAGCCTAGTAATTTTAAAACAAATATAAATGCAGCTAACAAAATAAACTGAGATCCTCAGCCTCTCCTCCTTCTTTTTTTTCTTAATGGAAATGACTTGTCTGAGTAAATAAAATCATTATTATTACTTCATTCTTCATCAGTAAACTCTTTATCCTGATTAGAATCTTTTTCGATCTTAAACCAATCCAAATAAAAACATTAAATAGTTTTCTTCTTCATAATAATAATAATAATAATAATAATAATAATAATACCACTATCAATAACGTTCTCAGAGAACACGTGTTCAGAACAGCCTTCAAACATGGCCGCTCGGAACTACAAACCCCAAGAACCACAGTGCCCTCTGTCTCCTGATTATTAATCACGTCACCTGCATCTCATTCAGTAATCAGCCCCTCACCTACAGTATATAAGCACAGCTCTCACACTTAGACTTTGCGAAGTATTGTTCAGTGTTCTCTCTCTAATGTACCGAGCTGGTTAATTACTGCCTGTTTATCAGTATATGACCAGCATTCCTGTTTTGTCTTATAGTCTAGTCTATGTTGCTCTGTTTACTAATCGCTAATAGTATTATTATCATCATCATTAGTGGTTGTCAGAATGTAGGCACTTACAGATGCAGGGGAGACTGGGGCAGAGCAAACTGCAGACGTAATCCAAAGCGAGGTCAGGAACTAGCAATGGTGGAGCGATCAGTAAACAGAGCAACGCACCAAAATAACTGCATGTCTTTGGACTGTGGAGGAAACCCACGCAGACACGGGGAGAACATGCAAACTCCACGCAGAAAGGCCCTCGCCGGTTGCTGGGTTCGATCCCGGAACCGTGCTAACCACTACATCACCCAAATCAAAGTTTCCCAGGAAATCCAAATGCCAAGTTTTTTCAGAGACCGATCAATTCGCCTCAAATGGCTTGATTTCAACTGAATTTTTCTGATATTGCGCAAGGTAAAAAAAATTGCACAAAACGTGACAGATATTTGACCAAAGTTTAATATAAAATAGAAGAATTACATTGATCTTGCTCCTGAATTTACCCATGATATGCACTTTAAAGCCACCATGGTGCTACGCGCCTCATCTGTGATCAGCTCGTGTACAACTTGGTTTCGTGGAATAACTGTTAATTATTTATTTTTCTAATATGGTGTAATGATGATAATCCACATTTATTTTGTCCGTGTAGATGGCCATTCAGTGATGGCTGCTGGGAGCCCTGTTGGACACATAGGATTATGGGATTTGGAAGACAAGAAGCTGATTGGCCAGATGAGAGACGCGCACACCACGGCGATAGCGGGCCTCACCTTCCTGCACGGTGAACCCCTGCTCCTCACAAACGGAGCTGATAATGCCATCCGGGTTTGTCCTTATCATGTTTTCTCAGTCTCGTCTGCTCATTCCTGATGACCAAGAATTGTATTGTATTGTGGTCGTTTTATTTACCATACCTTTAACAATCGCATAATTAAAAAAAAAAAAAAACCCTCAAAGTTCTTGTTAATTCAAATCAATCTTCTTAACGATGAGTGAAATCTAGTTAGTTCCAGTTGATACAGTGGTCCCTGGTATCACTGTTTTGCAGGTTTGGATTTTTGACGTCGCCGGAGGTGAAGGACGTCTGCTGAGGTTTCGGATGGGTCACAGTGCCCCGCCCACCAAGATCAAACACTATGACCAGAGTGGACAACACATCCTCAGTGCCAGTACGGCCTTTTTTGGCACTTATTTGCTGTTCTAACATGTACAGTCCAGGAAAATCTAACTTTTTATGACATAATAACATGATATGGATGTATTGTTTTTTCCAGGCCAAGATGGTTCACTGCAGTCTTTTTCTACAGTTCATGAAAGATTCAACAAGAGTCTGGGACATGGTAAGACTTATTTTGTTGCTGAACGATTGAACAGAATTAAAAAAAAAAAATTTCAGACTCCAGTCATAAGGGCAAAATATATTTATTTCTTTTCATCCTAGTTAAATGGAACTTTAGTTAAATGTGTATATTAACCTGTTAAAGGTTTAAAAGGTTATTCTTGGGTAAATACTATATACGTTAATTTGAGTCATAATAGTGAAACTCGGATCTAATTCAGGACCCAATAAGAGGCCCTGCGAGTCAAAAGGGAAATTGTGGTATAAAGCTAGTTAACAGTTATTCCACAAAATCGAGTCGTACAGTAGCTGATAGCAAAAAGCCATGTACAACGAGATTTGACTGGAGTAACTGTTTTATTCTATCCACATTCACTGGATTTTGAGAAACGGAGTGTTTTTTTTATTTTGATGTTTTTGCAAATTCGATAAATAACTTTATACAAAACATCCGACAAAATAATTTCCGCTCAGGCGGACTTCTTAAAAACCGATCAGTGGCTGCACGAATCGACTTTATTTTTATTTATTTAATTATTTATAGAAAGTGCCGTCTTGCTGTCGTGCCGAGGTATAGAATCGCTTTAGACGTTCATTTAATTATTTCTTGGACATTTCAGTTCTGTGATTTTCAAATTTCTTTGAGTTTTTGAACCAGTCTAAAAAAAAAATTCAACAAATTTTAATGCTTAAAGATGGAGAATGTAAACAAACCGGCGAAATGACAGGAGCAATTTGTGAAAAATGCTATAATAATAATAAGAATAAGAAGTCTTAAAAAATGAAAAAAGATACGTTCTTACCATCAAATACTTAAATTCCATATTTTGTCGTCCCCCGAGGAGAGCTTTTATTTCGTCCTCGGTTGGTTCAGCAACACGCTCCGCCATTTTGTTTTCCCTACTCACGGTATATGAGCTGATACCCTAGTAGTAGAGTAGCCAATCAGAGCATGCGATTGCTCATATCCAGTGAGCAGAATAAAATTTAATGTTGTTTTTGTATGTAGTATTCTGTTGTGCAGGACTGTATCGCTTCCTGGCTATTTGAAAGTTTTACTGTAGCTAAGTAGCACTCCCTGTCTTTTAGTGCTAATCCGTAATAATAAATGGATGACATGTTAGCTAACGTCAGTCTGATTCCTAAATCAACTTCTCGATAGATACCTTGGTCAGATTATAACCAGGAAAACGAATTGAGGAGGTGGGACAGCTAGTTAATTTCCACTAACAAATGCTCCTCTTTTACACATGTAACTACTAGTAAGGTCGCTAATACAAATGTAATCATGCTAGCTAATATTTAAAGTAGCAACTTGTAGTGATGTTAAGTTCAGTTATTTGGCTCAGTGTAATTTTGAGAGACCTACACTTTCAACGCTCTCTGCTTGCTTCCTGTTGCTTTCGTCAGTGGTCCAGTCCTCCTTCTGTTTGTTCTTGATATTCTCATGTCTCGAGCAAGTGAGTTTGGATGTTGCTGTTTAACAGCATCTCGAAAAAATCCGTGTGCGTCGAGTCATTTCTGTGGCTTGAGTAATCCATTCGCTCCGTTGCAGTCATTTTCCAAGAAAGCAAAGTGATAGCTAGCTGGCTGCTGCTAACAAGCAATCTCACTTCCCTGAATATGCCATTATCTATTGAGCACCGCCCCCTACTCCCTTCTCCCAACCCCTTTATTCACCCACCCAAACAAACATCCACCTTAATGGTTAGAGTTTTTTCAAATTTTGCGTCCACCTCCAAATAATCAGGACGGGTTTTCCCCAGGAAAGCCCACTAGACGTTATTACTGTACAGCTGCGAGCAGGCAGGTTTACAACAGCTGTATCCATGGTTGCATTTTAGATTTTGGCCCAAGTGTCCCTTTAAGCTGTTAAATACTGCATGGTCATGGTTCTATTAATCACAGACCATTTATAGTTCTGTTTAGTTTTGTGGAATTCTGCAAAACAAGTTAATTCCTGTTCTTGTTTATGGCGTAGCAGATATAAACAGGTCCCTCACCAACCTCTTTTTTTTCCCTCTTATTGAAAGTTAATAAGACAGCTCATCTTTTCACTGAAAAGTTAAAACATGCATACTCCTGTCCTGAAGACAGCCATGGCAGAAACCTTCATGTGAATAATTTATATGCTGCCTGGCTTAAAAAAAAAAAAGTTGCACACTCGTATTTTGTTGGACCGCCTTTAGGTTTGATTACAGCGTGCATTCACTGTGGCGTTGTTTCCACAACCTTTTGCCATGGCAGTGCAACTGATGCTTGTGGCGGCCTCTCAGTGAAAATTAATAATTTAACTTTTTAATTGATAAATTATCCATTAAAAACTAAATTATTTTTTGAATTTTAACTTTAAATTGATACATTAACATTTTAATTGCACTCCATTATGCTGACGAGAAACACACTTTCGTTTCTTTCTGTGTATGTAAAGACTCAGGGAAGTGACAAAGTGAATCTGAATGCAACGTCACTACAGTTTTATGTTGCAGATCTGCGTTCATTTTTTGCCGAGATCTTGTATTGACAACAGCAGAGTCGAACCACTCCATAAAGACTTTCAATAAGGTTAAGGTCATGACTCTGTGGTGGTTAGTTCATGTGTGAAATGATTCCCTGAACCTCTTTCACAATCCGAGGCTTAATTTTATTCCCCTGCCATCAGGGAAGAAAAACTCCATTGATGTGATGATAACCTGGTCATTCAGGTCGTCAGCTGACTTCATTTTATTGCCACATAATGTTGCTGAGCCTCGACCTGACCAACTGAATCAATCACAGATCATAACGCTATCTCCAGAGGCTTGTACAGTGGGCACTATGCATGATGAGTGCATCACTTTATGTGCTTCCCTTCGTACCCTGACACGCCCATCACTCAGGAATAGGGTCGATCTGGACTCCTCAGACCACATGACCTTTTTCCATTGCTCCAGAGTCCAATCTTTATGCTTCTGAAGCCTTTTTTTTTCTGATGAGTCTCACTAACAAGTGGTTTTCTTATGGACACACAGCTGTTTATTCCCAGTCACATTGTGTGTGTGGAAATGATCTGACTTTCACGATTAAATATAGCTCTGAATTCTACTGTTGAAATAATATATTTTTTTTCATGATTCGATTTCAAGTGTTATCAGTCAAGATTTTTTTTTTTTTTTTCCCCCGACCACATTTCTTCCACGAAGTTGACGGTTCCTCACTATCCTTCCAAGTTTTAATAATGTTCCAGTCATTTCAGGAATCTCCTTAGCTGCTTGCTTTCTTTGATTCAGGCCAATAATTTGACCTTTCTGAAACACAGTCACATTTTTTTCCCACAACCACAGGATATGTCTTCTGTTAAGAAATGAGAAGCTACTCACTGCATCAATTCGGGTTAAAAGAATCGATGCAGCTGAAACATATTAATCACTGCAGTAATTATCCAGTCAAAGGTTCTTAAGCATTTACTTATTAAATCCAAATGGTCACTTTTTTTCGGTTAGTTTATGTGGCGTATCCAGCATACAAGTCCTTTTATCAGCCGTTACTAAAGAAAACAAGTATATTAATGCAAACCTGTGATTTGCCTTGTAGCTGGAACTCATGTCATAGCTGCTGTTATAGAAAATGAATCAATACCTTCTGTCCAATCATATTTGAGAAACAACCTGTGGTATAAAACGGATTTATCCAACACTGGAAAAGTACAATACAGTATTAAGTCATTCCTGTTATATCTGTTTTCCAAAATAATTGGTTGCTGCTCTGTTAGGTCTACACGATTATAACAACCACGCCCATGTTTGTTCCTGTCTAAAAAAATAAATAGTTCAAGTTCTGAAAGAATGAACTAAACAGAGGTACAGCTTGATTTACAAACTCTGTTCAGCCGATGAATTCATGAAAGTATTCAACAAAATCACATTTCACAGAAATTTTGTTTTTGAGGAAATGAGGTTTCAGTTACTTGTGTGTGGGTACACTGAAATGAGGAGAAATGTTCGTCTGGAGTAATCTCACATATGCTGCACGTGAAGTGATAAACTGCTAGATATTTATTTTATTTTTTCATCTTTTTTTCCTCATCCAGGGTCTTTTACCAAGAAGAAAGCCAAAAAGAAGGGGGCGATATACGACACGGCGAAACTCCCACCCATCACCACTTTTGCATCAGGTGTGCATTTTGTTTTTTTTTTTCTTTGAGTATATGTAACTACTATTTCTTTAGTGTATTTTCCCCCTCATATTGCATACACAAGCGTAGCATGAATTCTTTACACACAAAAAGAAGGACGTGAGAAAAATTCTCACTTATCATTGTGGTTAGATTGCTGAAGATTACTGTATTACTGTAAGTGCATAAAGTTGTTATATAAAGGGGAGTTTTATGAAGTGTTTTGGGAAATGCACGAACTGTGACTTCTTCAGAAAAGACGATGGAATTGCACGGGAGTGAAAGTCGCCAAAAATGTACTTAAGTACAAGTTAATAAATCTGCTACTTTTAAATGTACTCAAGTAATAAGATATAAAATCTAAATGGTTTTTACTGCTGAAATGCAACTCTTACTTATCTTAAACTGTTACAAGATGATTTTTGTTTTAAAACATTTACACCATTTTGATTGAAAACACAATTTATTCCCTGTAATTTTTCAATATTTACCTTTAGCCAGAAGTTGACTTGCTGCCTTGTCAATTAAGTTAGCAACTGGAATTGAGTCTAGTCTTCTCTAACTTAGCATTACTAAAGGAAAGAGGTTAACTTGGTTAATATAGCTAGTTAATGTTAGCAAATCAGTAATATTTACACCCCCCCCCCCCCCCAAATTGTATGGCGTTGAAGCCTCATTTTCTAAGAGTTGTGTGAGAGAAGAAACCTTTTGTTATTTGTACTTTTGAAGCTGTAATTAAAAAAAGGGTTTTTTCTTTTTTGGAAATGTAATCAAGTACGAGTAGAAGCTTTCAATGTTGCTCAAGCAAAGTATAAATATGCCTAAATAATACACAAGTATAGGAATGAAGCCATGGCCTAATGGTTAGAGAAGCAGCTTTAGGACCAAAAGGTCACTGATTTGATTCCCTGGACCAGCAGGAATGGCTGAAGTGCCCTTGAGCAAGGCACCTAACCCCCAACTACTAGGCCTAGGCTACTCTGCGAATGTTGTACATCGCTCTGGATAAGAGCATCTGCTAAATGCCATTGATGTAATGCAATGTAGCGAAGTATGGTTACTCAAGTATTGTCCACCCCTGGCAACAGTGGAATTATAAAAGCAGGAATGATGGTACCTTAGGATGTTCAATACTTGGTGATGGCTGCACCTCTCCCCTGCTTCCCTGCCCGCTGTGTAATCCCATAATAGTCTTGACCAACCCAGGATGTGTACCGTTTAGCTGATAGGTTCATAGTAGAATGCCAGTAGTAGGTCATTTACCACTTTAACCATCGCTGTATCGGTATTGTGATGAGTCCTAACGAATAGTGATAGAATGGATACGTTATAGAACGTCTCAAAGCTTGAAAAACTTCTAATGGCCATTGGCATTTTGTCTTTCTCTATTTAGTTGTACTTTGTCAGCTCATTTGCATGGTTGGCTTGTTTTCTTTGGCTGTTTGTTACTTCATGAGACTATTACACTGTTATTCTGTCACTTGTTCAGTTGGCACTAGAACTTTCTTGTCTAGAAGTTCAGGACTTCTTGTACCTGACTTTTGCACTTGTTGTACGTCGCTCTGGATAAGAGCATCTGTTAAATGCCTGTAATGTATGTTCATGTACTCAAACTAATCAATTTTACATTTGTAACAGTCTTATTAAGTACTAAGTATATCTGTATACCTGTAAGTCAGTCAAATGAATAGCATGAACTCGTTTTTCTGCATCTTGTAGTGGCATTATTTTTCTTAAATTAGCAATAGGTTACACTAATAATATCTACATGAGCGTCAAACAATATCAAAGTCTTTCACTACTGCTCATGATGATAACTGAAAGACAACCCAGAGTTGCTATGTAATCACAAAGCTTACCTCCAGCTGTGTGTGGTCCTAGTTTGTATTTCTGTCTTGTCAGAATTAGGTAGGAGGAAGTTACTCAGCATCCAGTGTCTAATGCTAATTTCACTTTTCTCAACTTTGTTAACCTGGTGTCTGTCATCTGGCTTTACTGAAACACATAGCTGTGTCTCATCAGCATGGCAGTGGAAGCTAATACCATATTTACAAATAATTGTACCCAGAAGTAGCATACTGTATATAGAGAAAAGACTAGGAGGCCTAAAATAGAGCCTTGTGGAACACCAAACTTTAGTATGTGTATCCAAGTCACTCTTTATAGCTACAAACTGATAACGATCACTCAGTAAGACCGGACCGGAACCAGGACAGAGCTGTTCCCTTAATGCCAACCTTTTCTGGTCTATCCAGGAAAATATTATCATCAATCATATCAAAAGCTGCACTTATTGTCAAGCAACACAAGCAAGGACACCCAACCCTGATCAGAGGCCAGTAGTAGGTCATTTACCACTTTAACCAGCGCTGTATCAGTACTGTGATGAGTCCGAATGAATAGTGATGGAATAGATATTTCATAGAATGTCTTAACGGTTGAAAAACTTATTATCTGCAAGAAATAATGAAATTTTTTTTTAATCATAACAGTCAAGTCAACCCATGAGGATATTTTCTCTTGTGTAAAAACAGTAATATTACATAGTATGACTCTAAAACAGGTCTTTCATAAATCCTTCAGCTAGGAATTTATGCAGTGCTTATGAATGTTTTGGTACGTTTCTTTGAAATACTGAATGTAGCATTTAGTTACGTCCAGGATATTTTCTCACATATTGGTTGTGTGTGTACAGAAACAGCACGTCAGAGCGACTGGGACGGCATTGTGGCTTGCCACCAGGGTTTTGTCCTGACCACAACTTGGAATTATCGGAAAGGCTCTATGGGGACTCACAGGCTGGAACCGGAGCATTTCAGCAAGAACCGCGCTCTCAATGTTCATGCCACGGTCTGTCTGTGCGAGTGCTTGCGGGGTTCAATGTTCAATATAAAGTACAATTTAGTTTCTTAGTTTCAAAATCTTGCCTCCACAGGCTGTAGATATCACTTCTTGTGGGAACTTTGCTGTGATCGCGCTGTCTTCGGGACACATAGATGTCTATAACATGCAGTCAGGACTCCACAGAGGACAGTATGGACAAGACCGAGGTCAGCTCACGTGTACTATCGCATCCTGCCACACTGAATTACGCTTACTCTTACAGACAACTCATGTTATGTGTGATGTGTTTGAAGCACATTCAGGGCCGGTTAGAGGCGTCTCGGTCGACGCGCTGAACCAGCTGATGGTCAGTGCTGGAGCCGATCGTCTGCTGAAGGTGTGGAAGTTCAAATCGAAAGAACTGTTGAACACGCACAGCTTGCAAGCAGCGCCGGCTTCCACACACTTACACAGAGACAGGTGAGAATGGGCAACTTGCAGTAAGACTATCAGGGTAGAAGCCTGAATTTAAACAGGCGTACACTATTTTAACCTTGATATTGATCATTTGCCCTGTGATGACCTGGCGACTTGTCCAGGGTGTACCCCGCCTTTCGCCCGTAGTCAGCTGGGATAGGCTCCAGCT
>JANZLB010000021.1:7361573-7372736 GCA_026167865.1 Notarius quadriscutis
GCCGGCCACAGGGCTCGAACCCGGACCTTCTTGCTGTGAGGCGACAGCGCTAACCACTACACCACCGTGCCACCCTTCTGCGGTTATCAAGTTTCAAAATGAAACCAACACAACGTTCATAATAACAATTTGGGTGTAAGCACTGCACTGAAGTTTGCCGTCTTGTCTTGAGTTCAAATCCCAATGATGTCCATGACCGGGAGAGTGTTATTGACCATGCTGTTTGGGTGGGAGGGACATACCATCTCATCCCTCCTTTATCAAATCACAGCAACACTAACCAATCAAGGAAGTCTGTGAGTGCATGTATGTAGAAGAGGGTAGATAGGACTGTCCTCCGAGTGTCTTCCACTGCCCTGTGATGCAGTTGGCTGGATTCACATGTCTCTGAAGAAACACATTCATATCACAGGAGAGAGCTAGCTTGGGGGGGGAATCTGTTAAATCTACGGCTTGAACTTCACTCCAACTGGAATTATATGTTGAGACCAACTCTTTGGCCATGAACATCAAGGTGTTTGGCGATAAAATGGTGACTATACAAGGAAACACCACTACCTCCAGGATCATTAAGGCTTTGAGGCTGAAACGATGTCAGAATAAATTCTGCTAACCAGGCCAAAACCTGGTAGCCTCTGCCAGGAGGTTAAAACTCAAGCTAAGGTGGTTACACCAAATATACATCCAAATTCCCTGGAGTCTGAATTGAAGCAGGCTTTCACAAAGCTAAAAATATACTGAGGATATTACACGGTTGCGTGAAGATATGAAGTTTATCTTCGAGTGGTGAATGTATAGATCGCGAATCAGCAAAGTAAACGAATGAAAATATTTTCAAGTCAAGAAATTTCATATATGTGTGCCACCATGTTATGTTCTTTATATTATATAGACACATCCACCAAAAAAAAAAAAATTACGCAAGTTAATCAAAAGAATTTAAAATTTGAACTAGTCTAGTCAGCAGGAAAACACTGGGAGTGACATCATCGGAGTGAAATATCAGGAAATTGTGTACATACAGGACACTTTTTCAACAGAACAAAAACATTTATTCTATCCACATTTACTGGATAAGGGCAATCGCGCGCTCTGATTGGCTACTCTACTACTAGGCTATCGGCTCATATACCATGAGTAGAGAAAAGCAAAATGGCGGCGCATGTTGCTAAACCAACCGAGGACGAAATAAAAACTACTCAAAAACAAAACCCCAAAAAATACAAAAAAGCAACAAAATATGGAATAAACGTACTGTATTTGATGGTGAGAATGTGTCTTTTTTTTCCCCAAGAATTATCGCATTTTTCACAAATTGCTCCTGTCGTTTCGCCAGTTTGTTTACAGTCTAAGCAGAAATGATTTTGTCGGATGTTTTGTATAAAAAGTTTTTATTTATCGAATTTACAAAAAATAAAAATGCTCCGTTTCTCAAAATCCAGTGAATGTGGATAGAATAAAACAATTATTCCAGTCAATCTCCTCGTACATGGCTTATAGCCAACTCGGTGCTACGCGCCTCATCGGCTATCAGCTCATGTACAGCTTGATTTTGTGGAATAACTGCTAAATATTTCAGAATTAGTGTTAATCTGTCTCAACAAATGGTACATGGTTTAGCTTCCGCAGCCTTCGCCATTAAATCCTGCTCCCTCCTGGACTTGTACATGACCTTCAGATGCATTTCACTATTTTTATTTTATTTTTTTATAATCAGCACTACTTAAAGGAAGTATTAACATCTGCATAAAGCCTTCATAGCAAGCGATGTAAGCCGAGAGAAACGTTTATAGCGGCATTCCAGCATGATGAAGATGTTTTGTCAGTATTATTGCAGTAACGCTTCAGTCAGTTGAGTAGACATACAATTATTAGTACAACACCCCCCCACCCTGATTCCTCTTTCGCACACGGTCATGATACCCAGGTTATTGTTTTCCCAGTGCCTGTGTGGGTTTCTCCTCCAGGTTCTCTGGTTTCGTCCTAAAGATGAATAAATGAAAAAAAATATAAATACAGAGACGCTAACATCTCTGGTTTAGCTATACCATTTTATGATGATTAATCTGTTGCTATGGTGATACAGGAAACACATGATTACGTTGTTCTGCTGCTTCAGCGAAGGCGGGGGACTCGAATAAAAATTCAGTAGGAGAAAAAACGGTTCACTGAAGGGGAAAGGACGGTGGACGAAAGACGCAGATTAGCTTCTGGTAGCTGTTACTTTGATAAGGTTTTTCAGCTTTATCTTCAAATAAGGGATTGTTGGTACTAATAACAGTATAACACTGAATCGTTGTGTTTTAAGGTATAGCCTGCCTACTTAGAAAAAAGTTTAATCCATCTTCATTGGAAATATAGAATATATGCAATGTTACAGTACCTGAAACACTTCAGGATACTTTTATTCATTATTTATATAGGAGCTGTACAAAAAAAATTAAATTAAAAACCTAATAAATACAAGTTGTACATGCCTGCCATGAATTTGTGTACAACTGAAGCCGAAATTTTATTTAATTTTATTTAATAGCTGAACATCTGTTAGCACTTTTTCAACTCTGCTTGGGTCAGCTGATTGTTGTGAAATGTGTCCTGCCAACAGTGGAGTTGCAGTCTGCCCTCTGGTGGACAAACTGCACAATGACAACACAACATGATTAAAGGATCCATCTTCCTTTTCTAAACGCTGATGCTCATTTTTCAGCAATTAGCTCATATCGGCATGTCGATTTATCGGTTGAGTCCTACTCACGAGTTCCCAAGTAATAATTACGACATTGTGACTGAGTTCAAGTCTGCTCACTTCATAATTGCGATGTTTCTGACAGGACTCGAGAGCAGCACTTATCTGGTGACCTGTGTGGGTTCTTGTTTTATTTTATTTAATCTTTATTTAACCAGGAAAGACTCACTGAGATTAAAAATCTCTTTTACAAGAGCGTCTTGGCCAAGACAGGCAGCAGCACAGTTAACAAAGCATAGAGCCAGTACATGCATCCATACACGCAACATTAAATAATTTACAAAATAAGTTCCACAGGGAAGAGAGAATTTTTAAAAGTAATCAACAAAAGTTGATTAAAAATCCATATACCAGAAAGTCAGGCAAAACGTTTACAGCTGGATGTTTTGTCTGCAAATCATTTAATATGTGTAATGAGACCAATTCAGGGATGACAATTTTCTGCGGATTGCCGCGGTTTTGTTAGCCAAATGGCCAATTTTTGTGAATCGTCCAAATCCAAGGAGAGAATTTTAGGGGGAGAGGTGAGGTTCGGGGTTAACTTTTATTTATTTATTTATTTTTTACCGAGTCCCTCTCAGTGGAGAAGTGAACCGCGGAACATTCGGCGCAAATCGCTTCTTTCCATAACCGGAAAACTTCCTGAAAGCCATAAATTTTGCAAAACATGCAGCGATTGGCCGACCCAAACTATCTTTTTATCTTTGAACCAATCAGCAGCCTCGCTGTTAAGGGCATTGCTTGATTCCATACAATATCACCTATTTGAAACAAACTTTAAAAATGTATTTGATAATGTGCTTTCAGAAATACTTAGAGGAAAATGAATCTGGAAAAATTTATAATTTTGGGAATAACATACTCTAAAAATGTGGGTTTGATGTTGAGTCACTTTCTTGTACTGTGTGAGATTTATTTATTTTTTTTAAATCTGCATGAAATATGAAATTTTTATTCAGAATGGAGGTTGTGAAAGCCCTTAAAATTTGCTAAAACCTTGGAGCTTTGGGGGGCTTGGCCCTTCTGTGGCCCCCCAGACCCCTGGCTCACTTTCAGCTGAAATGAGAATTTGCTGTTGTCATGCCTGCCATTTCCTTAAGTTTCAGGTAAATTTGTAATGGATTTTCATGAGTGTTGCCCTTGTGAGCGAATAAAAAAAACAAGTGAGCAGGACTGTAGTGTCTGGGATGGGCGGATTGGTACTGGAGGTTCCATTGGTAATGGAGGCGCTGGTACTTTTAATTTTAAGCTCAATTTTCTTACTGTTGCTTGAGTTACCAACATGCACTCTGGTGTTTGTGGTTAAAAAAAAAAAGATGTAATCTCTCTGGGTTTTCTTGTTTGAAAGTGTGTGGGTATATAACTGACTGTTGAAACCTTCAGTGTTATAAACCAGGTTTTATGTTTCTTCCCACAGAGTTCTTGAGATGCTTCCGAGAATATTTTGGAAATGTCACCTTTTGTTCATGTTTCTAATGAGACAGCAGGCTCCATCGCATCATTACTGTCATGAGACGCTTGACGTTTTTGTCTTTCATGATGATCACCATGTCAGATTAGGCAATTAAACGCTCCAAGTTTGACTTTGACCAATCATCGTTCATGTCTTTGGGGAGGAGGGTCAAGAAATTGCGAAAGGAGGAGTTCTCAAACTCGGCAAGAATATACAAAAAGCTTTGACTTTACGTCAGGGTGGTGTTGGACGTCCCAGAAATCACGCTGCTGTTCTTTGATTGATTTGAGTCTTGTAGTGTGACGGTCATTCATCAATCCTGACATTCATATTCAGGCCTGATGCTTTACTATTGCCAGCCTCGACAAAACCGTGTTAAAATGGGGTTGAGTTTGTGTAATCTGATCCCAGCATGAAGGTCTATACTTATACAGTGTGAAATGTCTTTTTTTTTTTTTTTTCATCCCCAAATTTTTCTTTGGGCAGCTCTCACTTAAATGAGCACTTATTTATTTTGTGTGTGAAAAGTGGCATTTTATTTTTATTTTTTCCACAGCAGGTTTGATATTTCTAATATTTTGTCTGCAAATGGAATGCATTCAACCAATCAGGGTGAAGGTTCTGGAAACATCATGACGCTGCTGCAGGCTCGGCGGAGTCTCATCCGAATACTCTCACTTACTACTTCTGTACTATTAGTACACAAAGAGCAGTATGTAGGGTGTCTGAATCCTCCGTAGGTGTTTAATAGTAATCGAACGGTACCTTTGTATCAAAACCTAGCAATATTTAAGAAGAGAAGCAAAACTGATCAAGATAACGACTTTAAAGACAATGTCTGGAGAAGGGAAGAAAATAAATAGGACAGGAGCTCAGGTGATGTACATTTTACAGCCCGTGCTCCAGAGCCTACTTTGTGATCCGGTGAAGCTTGCCATCAGTCTCGGTGCCTCCTGAACCGAGCCGTGAAACCCCTCGCGTTCTTGCCTGCTTCTCAGGATATGGTGCATCTTCATTTGTCGACTCCTCCATCACCATGTGATTTGTTTTTGTGGAATGTTCTCGTCACAAAAATCAAACAAGTGTACAAGTCAGTGATTAGACCAGCGATGCCGTATTCAGCAGAAGCATGGCCTGTGAAGAAGGTTCATGAGAAGTTGTTGGATGTCACGAAAACGTGGATGCTGAGGAGGGACAGGATTGGAAACGAAAGAACTAGAGGGATAACGAAAGTGGGGAAGATATCCGAGAAAGTACAGGAAAGGAAGTTGCAGTGGTATGGTCATGTGATGAGAGAGAAGGAGTATGGAAAGGAAAAGAGGAAGACTGAAATGAAGATGGTTAAAGTATGGAAGAGACTTGGCAAATCCATCGACCCCACATAGAAGTAGGAGAAGATGTCCGTAGAAGTAGTAGTTCTCATAATCGTGTGAAGATTAATGTGGTGGTAAATTTCTCAATGACACTTTTTTTTTTTTTTTTCCCCCCAACATCATTTCTTCATGTCATGCTGTACATGTAAAGACCTTTAACCTTTTAAGCCCTCAGGTGTTCTGAGGTGTGGCTCATCTAGACAGACACACCCAAAATTAAAAATAGTGCCATAATTATCAGGTCAATATACATTTTGGTCTGTATGGACATACTGTATATAAGAGCTCTGAGAATATATTTCCAGTGTCGGAAATATATAAACCGAAGGATAACACCATGATAGTAATGAGCTCAAGGATAGAGATACCATTTTTTTAATTCAACAACAACAACGTGACTACACCCGGACCCAAAAAACATAGAAATACCATAAAATATGTATATGCATACTACAAAAGTATTGAACTTAGCAAAACGGCATTTTTTTTAAAAAAAGAGCTAGTCTTACGAAAATGACCTCACCGCTAGAAATTATACCTTATAAAACTAGACGTTAAATAGTTTACTGTCTAAATTGTATTTTAATACGAGACCAGGAACATGTTCTATTTCATTGGTAAAGTTTGGCTCTTTGAGTTCGCCATTACACAAAGGCGTTCCTGATAAGTTGTTAATTCAAAGGAAGTGACGTCATGCGTGCAATGCTTGAAAGTTCGCTGCATTTCTGGCTTTGTCTGCTTTGCGAAATGTAGCACGTTTTTAATAATTCTTTTATTCCAAAACAAAATTAAAACCCAAGCATGCCTCCTAAGAAGTGTGTCGTTCAAGTGTAGCTGATTTTTTTAAAAACAAAACAAAAAAACCCCGGAATTTCGATCCGTTACAGCCCAAAGTCAGGACGACACTTACGGAATGAACGGGTTCGATTCGTACAGGCCAAGAGTGTTAACTTCAAGCTGATAGGACGGTTTGGTGTCTGCTCCATACATTCTGAAAAAGATATAAATTTGTGAGGCAGATTCACAGAGGATTTGAACGACCTCTGGGATGCAGAGCAGTTCCTATGATCTGGAAACAGAAGTCAGAAGCACCGTCCCAAAGAGCTCACCGTCGTACAGGAAGGGTCAAGCTTGTGTTTCGTCTGTTGCTTGAATTTCTTAATTGTCCTTAGTCCGATCAATAACGTTCTAAGGTAGTTTCTATGTGGTCAAATATAATACTTAGACAATTAGTCACCTAAAAGCAAACCGAAACATGCTTATTCAGTCTGACTCACTACTACTACGTCGTCGTTGCTGTAAAGTTGCAGTGCGTAGAAAGCTTTACGAAAGAAGGCAGTGATGCATATGATGTCACACATGCAGCGCCGCTGACCAATAAATCACTGCGATCTAAGGGCAGACAAGCTTTTAGTGATTTATTTATTTATTTTTTAAACAGAATTCAGATGCAAACAATTTTTTCGAACCTTTTTTTTTTTTTTTAATTTATCGATCTGTGAACTTTTACAATTTGAGCATATCACACACAGAACACCTGGGATTTTGTGACGCCATTTTTGTAAGACTAGCACTTTTTTAACTTTTTACCAGAACGCAATTATAGTAGCGTTCTGTTGGACCCGGTACTGGGTCTGTTGGGTTTAAGAAATTAAGTCAGTTTGTCGTGATGTTCTCATGTAACTCGGATCAGGAAAAAGTACCATGACCTGAACCTCATGTCAGTAAAAATATAATAATAATAATAATAATAATAATAATAATAAATCTGTTGCTTGACACCAAAATTGGCAAATGCATAAGTCATGAAGGGCTTAAAAAAGTTTCGTAGTTCTGTGAACATCAGTGTTGTGGGGTTGTTGTGTTTTGGTTTTTTTTTTTTTAATTGTTTATTCATGCTAGAATGATTTTGAAAATTCGATATTCACGTGTAAATCAGTTGGATCTCGTCTTACTGAACAGCTCTGCTGCGCTACTTGGGTGTAGGTTGTAGAAATAAACACAGTGCTGTAAGACATACCACTTTTATTAAATGCACAGTAGTACAAGGAACATTTCCACTGACTGCAGAGAAGCTGCTCTCAGGATGCACAAAGCGGAGAGAATACTGATCGAATCGAAGCAGTGAGATTGAATCTGCCAGGAGCAAAAGAAACGGAGGCAATTTAACACTCTCATACATGCACATACTATGCACTTTTTTTTTTTGGGCCAGGACACACACACCTCTCTCTCAAAAAGATTAGTCCAAATAAAAAATAGCAAAGTTCCAGAATTTGGAAGAAAATAAAATTGAACCCAGGCTGGGTTACATTTAATTAAAAAAAAGCCACCCTCCCCATTCTGTGTAAATACATTCAACGAAAAAGTAATACAGTAGTGCCCAGTCACAGTCTTTATTTGGAAAAGAAAGTGTGTGTATTATATATTTTCGCTGTAGATAAGGACATAAGTCATATAGGGAAGATGAAGATGGAGGAAATCACCCTGGATGTGGATGCTGATCTCCATGGCAACCTTGCTTCACAATACCATCACATCACAACGTGATGAGGGATGGAAATTAGATTTTTCAGATACAAGAGAAAAAAGAAACAAGCCCCAGATGCTATTGTCACTGATACTGTGAAGGTTGTACAGTACATTTTATCAGACAGAACTTTTATGTATTTGTATTTACACCCCTGTGGCCCCTTTTAGGATCCGTGTCACACGTTTGACATGATGATAGCTCTTTTTAAACAAGATAAAAAACATATTCATATAGACAAAGATTTCATCTGTACAGCATGGGCTCTGAAATACAGGCTGGCTAGTTAGAGCAGATGTATACTGTGTGTCTATATTAGGACAAAAAATTAAAATTCATCTTAAATCTTAAAAAATAAAAACTTTAAATGGGAGATTTGGATCAAATATAGTTCTGGAATATTTATTTATTTTGTAATAGACTTTGACATTATTTACTACTTTACAGATCCAAATGATGATAAAATAAACATTTTAGGAATGATGTTGAAATAAAGCGCTCATTATTATTATTATTATTATTATTATTATTATTATCCGCCTGATTATGAAACGAAACATTCTTTCTGTGCATCTCTCTCTCTTTACAGTGCTGAAAAAAATAAATTTGACTTTTATCACCCAGAAGTAGTTCGACATCAGAGTACGAAGGACAGTAAATGTAGCTGATGAGCATTTACATCTTGATTGCACACACCGCTAGCGGAGAGGACGCCCACCGAATTAGAGAAGATTAGATGATGTGTGTACAGGAGGACTTACTGCGAGTTCATGAAATATTACCAGGAGGAGGCGGAATTTATTCAGAACTAACCAATGAAATCATTTCAATTTACTTGATTATTCGTCTTCAAGTGATTTATGAGAGTAGTAGGGTTAGTAAGTCGTCCTGGAAATAATCTCTTTTCACAAAGCAGGTGGGACGGACACTCTCTCTCGCACACACACACACACACTGAATCCTGGCTCCCTTCATAGGGTCTTTGTTCTGGTGGTGACCTCAGGGAAGGCCAGCTCGTGTCACATCATCACCGTGCCCACCAAAATCAAATATTTTCAAACTGCCTGCTTTCAAATCATGACCAAAACAATCCACATACACAACAAAGGGAACATTTAAAGCAGGTTATTTTTCATCGTAAATAAGAGCGTATATAAAAACCGATAATTCTTTGATTATAATCCTAAGTGCAAATGAAATCCATCGCCTTGTGTTTGTCATCCATCCAAACTCACCTCGACTCATTGCATCGCATTACAAGCATTTAGTAGACGCTCTTATCCAGAGCGACATCCAACAAACCCAGAGCAGCCTGGGAGTAGTTGGGGGTTAGGTACCTTGCTCAAGGACACTTCAGCCATTCCTGCTAGCCCAGGGAATTGAACCAGCAACTGTTTGGTCCCAAAGCTGCTTCTCTAACCATTAGGCCATGGCTTCCCCTGACTCCTAAAATCAAAAGCAACACCATGAATATAAACGTGGTCACTTTTTGCCACTGAGTACGCCATCGTGTCATTGCCGTAACCACCAGGACCACGACCTTGATTTATTCAGGGGGGAAAAATGCCCTTGTGTTTAGGATCAGTTCCTTCACCATTCATACGGAGTTCCACTGCTGGTGACTTTTGTCACTGTGCTCTCACCGAAACCACAAGAAAAAGACAATGATCACCGTCCTGACATCTGGATAACTGCTTTTCGAGTGACAGTTAACCAGAATTCCTCACACTTTTCAGCATTTTCCCACTGTGCTTCGATTAAAAATACAAAAAAAAAACAAATAAACAAAGCTTCACTTTTTCTTCATCATTATTTGTTTCTTCATCCAAATGATTTTTTTTTTTTTTGAAAAGAATGTATTCTGGTGGCCTTCCAGCTTGAGCAGTTGTATTGCAGTCTATACTTGTGCCCAAGACCGCGACAAAGTTGTGCTAATAAATGAGTCTTTCAGGACTCGAAATTGAGATTTATCCATTTTTCAATTTTTTTCCTGGATGTGTCAATCAGCAAAAGGGAGGAAAAAAAAAAAAAGAATGACACCATGGTGGCAACAAAGGATCATATGAAGCTAAATTCTACAAAAATGTTTTCCCTTTTTTTCCAAACTGTCCAGGTTTCACAAATGTCCATCATCTCTGACACTTAAGCCTTTTCTGTATAAATGTGTGATATTTTTTTAAATTAATTTATTATTTTTTTGCTTTTAGTTTTGCTTGCACTTCGGCTAACCGTTCCTCCAGTCACTGCGATGAGGAGAAAAAAAATAAAAATGAAAACCTCCTAAAATGTCCAGGAGTATTTACAACAATGGGCCTGATTGTTTGTTTGTCGTCGAAATTCACACAACTCAAAAAAGCACAATTTGAAGCAGGGAGGATTATAGATGTCCCAAAAAATTTGCAGAAATGTATGCGATCAACTTTAAGGCCTTTAGTCTATGTGGTAAAGAGGCAGAAGCACAAGCAAGAACATTTAAGCCTGATTTTTTTTTTTTGTACACACACGCACACGTAGACGTTCAGCCCAGGATGTCCAGATAAACAGGTGAGGCCTTGGCCAGGCTCTGGAGCAGATTGTGAATCTCTTTAATGTTGAGTCTCATGTACGGTTCACGCTGCCAGCAGCCCAGCATCAGGTCGTACACCTCTTTGGGGCAGGTACGAGGCCTCTGCAGAACCCGGCCCTGTGTGATACACTCGATCACCTACAGGGGGAGTCATGGAATACAGACAACGTTATTCGACTGTATATTCAACAAGATCACATGATGCTCACACAAACAGCATGTTTCAAACCTTGTCTCGATATATAAGGCATGTACATAAATACGACATTTATTATCTACAGACGAGCTGTTTCACAATCATGGTTGTCTTTCTGAAGAACACCAACTAGGTCCGGTACTGTGTCTAAAAAAGTTGGGACAAAGTACGAATTGTAAATAAAAACGGAATGCAATAATTTACAAATCTCAAAAACTGATCTTGTATTCACAATAGAACATAGACAACATATCAAATGTCGAAAGTGAGACATTTTGAAATTTCATGCCAAATATTGG
>JANZLB010000021.1:7430936-7445286 GCA_026167865.1 Notarius quadriscutis
TATACACACACCTCCCATACATATTTCAAACATATCAAAGTAGTACAAAACAGAAGAAAAACAAACACAAAAAACAAAAACAAAAGAACAAATAACAGAAAAAAACACTTAATTCAATAAAAAAAATGCAGGGGATGAATTTCACTGTGCTTGAAGTGTGTATGTGACAAATAAAGGTTTCTTCTTCTTCATTAACAAACAAAAAGTACCCAAATTTATCAAAACAATTCCTCACGAGTGACATATCGAGAGCTATGTGTGGGATGTATTTCCCAGTAAAACATTCCTATTTCTATAATAAGCGTGTGTGTGTGAGAGAGAGAGACTAACACGGAATGGTTTTAAATGGTTGCTATGACGATGAGGCTGCAACCAACACGGATAGTACAGATCAAGGAGGCGGGGCGATTTCTGCTGACGGACAACCATCTCAACGAATGGCTTGGCGTTATATGTTTATTTGACAGTTGAGCTATCCAATCATATTTTAAGATAGCTTGACACGAGCGTCTGTCTTGACCAATCACAGCTTACGACAAACGGTTGTGTAAATATGCACTGAAATCAGGATAGAACGCATAGCTCGGGTTTTTGGTAAAAAATATCGGAGTGACGAGTGGCGCCGTGAGTAGGTTTGTAACTGTTTTTACAGGCAGGACTGTGTGGTTAAGAATATATATTTATCAATTGATAATAAATCAGAAGAACGCGGGCTGAGGTAAAGGGAAGGCGGTGTCCATCGACATTAATTAGCTCGCGTAAGAAAATGTGCAGCTTTTCCGGTTAGCTCGTGTCTTAGCATGCTAAGCTCGCTATAAACTGGAGCGGTTGTGTGGGTTTGTTTGTTAGCAAGAACGAGTTAATTAACGACTGCACGTCTTGTTGTCAGGGCAACCGGACACCTACTTTTCATTTATGCGTTTAATAGGATAAATATTTTCCACATATTATTATTTTAACGCTGGTTTGGTACGTGTAGCTAACATGCTAATGTGAGTGAAGGCTTTTCCGCAAGCCATTTTGTGACTTTCCGTTTCCGCAGCGAGCGACACTGACTTTGAGAACATATTTTTCCTGAGAAATAAATTTGCATACAGGCAGAAGGAATGAAATGAACTGGTTAATTTGATATGCTAATTTTTTTTTAAATTTGAATTAGCTTGGTAGGGCTAATGCGCTCAGCAGGTGACCTTAATGCTAATGCTATTGCTAATGCTAACGCTAATACACACACGCACCATTTTGAAGAACAACAGTCGGCCTTGTTGCTCGTGTTTTATAACCAGTTGTTGTTTTAATATATCTTTCTGTTCATGAGTGATGCAGTGTGAGGATTTGTCTCTGAATGTAACTAACAAAGGTTTTCTTTTTCCTCTGAACATATTTTGATTAAGATTTCAGAATCAGAACCAGAATGAGATCAGAATCAGTTCCAGGTGTACATAACTGTTTTTCAGTGTATAAATAAGTGTCCTGTAATCCTAAAGTTGATCAGCTCAGATCCTACACTGACATCCACTCAGATACCAAACACCTGTTGCTATGTCATTTGTGGTCCGTTCATTGTATTATAATCTGTCAACACACACTACATGTAATACATCACTGGGTCACAGCTGGGTCTGATCCTGATCCGTCTCTGTGCTGATGCTGTGTGTCAGATCCTCAGCTGAACTGTCCTTTCTGTCTCGTACTGTAGCGTTTTCCCACGGAGAGGAGCGCCCTTTCCTATTTTCTCCTTGATAGAAGACAATGGAGACAGAAATTGAGCAGCAGGACGAAGAGACCACATTCAGCAACACTGACACTAACGGTAAGGTTTGGTTTTCAGGTTGCTGTCGATTTGCACTTCGGAGAGGGTGGGAGTTCTTGTCCAAGGTGGACGGGACGACTAGATTTTCAAATCACGTTTTATTTGTCACGTACACAATCATGAATAGTATGATATGCAGTGCAATGCTCCATAAGTAGTAAAAAGAGTTTTAAAAAAAATAAATGCACCGAGAGGCTCTGGTTGAAATTATGGCTTCTCTGAGATGACTAGTATAGGACTTTATATATATATATATATATATATATATATATATAGATAGATAGATAGATAGATGTAGCTCTGAAGAAAACAGTCCTATCCCAGTCACTGAAGAGAATCCATAATTTTAACCGGAACCTCTCAGTGCTTGGTATTTTAGATTTATAACCCTCATCAAAAAATTCCAAACAAAATCCTCATCGTCTGAGACTGAGTCTCAGTATAAACTCACTGGAAGCAGCCATGTTTGTTGTTTACGTCAGCGCGACCTTCGACCTGCGCGTGTGCAGTGTACCATGCTATCGCCTGCCTCGCTAGGTATGCGTAAATCTACACACGCAGAAGTGTTTGCAGAGCCACACCTGTGACTCGAGTCAGCCGGATAGCTTGAAATTGTGATGTCAGTTCATACCATGACTGACTGACACACACACTATTTTTTGACCTCACGAGATACATTGCTTAATCAATTGTGGAGCTGTTTTATGTCATATGAGCCATCCTTGGCCAATCCCTGCACGAGGATTTTTTGATGAGGGCTATGAAATGCAGAATATATAAATATGTATTGCACTAAAAAAAATGCACTTGCAATTGAACGAAGAGGTGAAAGAGATTGGCGGGGGGAGAAATGAGGGTGAAGTGGTGACGAGACCTAATTATTGTCCTGGGTAAGAACCTGAATAGCCTGAGGGAAGAAGCTCCTCCTCATTCTCTCCGTATTGGCCTTAAGGGTCCTTTGTTATCTTCCTGGGTTTGGTCTGGCACCGCTTGGTGTAAATAGATTTTGCATCTTCGTTCATTCATTCACTTTTTATACCGCTTATCCATTCTGGGTCACTGGGTGAGCTGGAACCGATCCCAGCTGACACGGTCACCAGTCTCTCACAGGGCTGGCACAGACAGACAGACATTCACACGCTCGTTCATACCTGTGGGCACTTGAGTAGCCAGTTGACCTAATCTACGCTACCAGCAAACCCCTACGATGTAATGTTTTGTTTGTTTGCCGCAACGCTAGCCCAGACTGCTTGACCTGAGGCCGTTCTCTTTAACCGTCAGTCGCTGGTTAGGGTTTTATGCTCAAGTTGCCATGTTGAATCAGTCTTTTTGTTTCACTCGGAGACGTCTCCTCATTAAAGTGTCCGAGTGGAACCAGCAGACTCGTGATTCGGTTTGTGTTGTGGAATGTCTCAAGTAGTTCTGTTACAACTGCTTTATTTCTGTGTGTATATACTACTATTATTTACCCACCACTGTGTGACTGGTAGGTTGAACAAATTCACCCGCGTTTGGCGGGTCGTGGGTGTTCATTTCCAACACTGATTTGGATTGTGGAAGGAAACTGGAATGGTATGGAATTTAACTAGCCCGAGTTAACAACACTGATGTGGGATCAGATAAGAGTATTTTGCATTACTTTTGTCAATTACTCTACCGGTTTTCTTTATCGGCTTATAAATAATCTAATGCTTTCCATTTAGGCAAAACAAAAGCCACTTTGGCATTTGACCTTAAACTTCCAACAGCAGGGAAAACCTGTCCTATAAACCTGCACTGACTTGGCACACCAGGGATTTAGGAATGAACCGATTTTCTGTTTAATATAACCAAAGTAAGTATTTCGTAAACATGAACAGTGTTTGGAAATAATAGCTAGTTTTTGCATCATCCAGTTGATGTTTCACTGTTGACAGGTAAACGCCCTGCTGAGGACATGGATGAGGAACAAGCCTTCAAACGTTCCCGTAACACAGACGAGATGGTGGAGCTGAGAGTGCTGCTACAGAGCAAAGTGAGTCTTACAGTCATGTAAACGTTATCTGGGTGTGACTGTTTTTTTTTGGGGTCAATAAATGCCTAAAAAAACTGGATTAATGATGAGAGAAATCTTATTAAAAATCACTGTGACGAGAGGCACAAATTAAGAAAATGAGTAAATCAGCATTATTTAAATATTAATGGTGTTGAATGAAAAATGCAATTTATAGACCCTTTTTTGTGTGTGGTTTCTATTTATTTATTTTTTATTTATTATTTTTTTTAAAGAATGCAGGTGCAGTGATCGGAAAAGGTGGCAAGAACATTAAAGCGCTCCGAACAGACGTGAGTGTGTTTTTTGCTTTCAGAAAAGCCACTTGATAAATTTTCTGTAAAAGCCAGGTGGGAGTTGCCTTCAGATCATCAACGATCATGATTTCCAGTTTTTTGTTGCCCAACATTTTATTTTTTTAATTTTTATTTATTTATTTATTTTTAAAAACACTAATCATCTGGATTTGATCTCAAACGAAAGCACCAATTGATTCTACTTAAATCTCATGACTGAATCCTAATAACGTAGCTGGATGTGTAAGGGTGCTAATCACTTTGCATGCTACTTGACCCTAAACGGGAAATCTTGCTGTCCGTAGATGGCACAGTGATGCACACTACCTATAGGTTAGCTCATTTGGACAGACTCTCTCATGCTCTCTGATGAATGGAGCCTGATTGTGGGGTTTTGACATTGCAGTAATAAAGTACTCAATCTTAAGTCCTTCAGAGCATTCTGTCTTGCTCTCCCCGATAGGGATGTCATGGCGGGCTATCCATTCTGTGCCAAAGCCCTAAAACAGATGTCTAGACTCTTGAGCTGACCCATAGTCTTTAATTTCTTAATTAACTTCTGTATTGGTTCTGTATCTAAACTGTCTTCAGATCTGTCCAGAGCTGTTTCTTGTGCACTCGTTGCCAAGACTCTTCAAAAAAAAAATTTTTTTTGAACAATATAGTGAATATAGCCTTGTATTCAATTAAAATGTATTCCTTCTCCCCCTTTTCCCTCTCCTTTACTTTTTTTTTGTTTTTTGTTTTTGGCCACTTTCCTCTGTTGCCCATGTTCTGGATCGACATGTCCCTCCTGCGTTGCCCACCTTGACGTTGGCCCAACCTCCGCCCCTGAACGCCCGCCCACCTGACACCCCGGTTGGCCCCATAATCGTGCCCCTCCCTAAACGGGCACCTTACTTGACAACATGTGATTGAATGCCCTTGCCCAATGCCAACCTCCACGACCAATGCAGTACAATGCCAGTGTATCAGTCCCAGACAGCAGTGGCCCAGAGCGGTATGTCCCACCAGTTATTGCCTCACTGCCTGATTAGAACAGAGAACACATGTCTTTGATAACCTTCTGTTTCATATTAACATTTTTATACACATAGTATCGCCCCTTTTTAAGCAACATGTATTGTACCATTTGGTTTTTTCTGTCTTCTCCCCTTCCCCCAACACCTCATTCAGTATTAATTTGGGACCTTTTTTCTTTGAGATGTTTATGAAGTTGGTGTTACGACACAAAGAAAACACAGGGAGAACTTTCCCTACTCAGTTTGAATGGAAAGAACACTGCTTGAAGTGTTATTTATCTTTGGTGTTGTTGTTGCTGTTCCTTGCTCTGGTATCAACTATTAATTGTTTTTTAAAAAAAAAAAAGCAGCCACATCTCATTTCTGTCTGTCTTTGTTGCCCACCATTTCACTGTTCTCAGCATCACTGTCTGACTGCTGTTGTCTCACTTCCCCTCTCTGTCTTGTCTTTGATTTGTCCTGTACTGCATCTCGTTCCTGGGTTTTCTTTTTTTCTTTTTCTCCTCCAAGCCAGACAACAGGCTTCTCCTCTGTCGCCCTGCTCCAGCTCTACACATCACCTTGTGGTCTCCACTTGCGGTTTCCCTTCTTGCTTTTGCATTTCATTTTGGGCTGACTTTTTTTTTCCCCCCTTTTTAAATAATTTTCTCTCAAATGTTTTATATATAATCTCTCGCTCGTCTTTCCTGGCATATCATAACCAAAAAGCCTGTTAAGTTTCTTTCTTTCTTTCTTTCTTTTTTTTTTTTTTTTTACCCCCTGCTTCTCTCAATATCCTCTCAATGGTGGGGTGTATAAAATAAAACAAGTAGCTTTCTGTCATGGCCTGTTGCTCGCCTCCTCAGGCTTGATGTCGTTGTTTGTTGAATGTGCAAGGGTCAAATGCATGTCAGTGACTCGTATTTCAGTCCATTGTGGGAGACCTAAACATGTGTTCAGGGTTTTTTTTTTTTTACTTTTTTTAAAGCTCATGTTTTTGTGGGTTTTTATTTTTTAAAAAATATGTTTACTCTCAAAGTTCAGAGCTATTTTTTTTAATTATTATAATATTGCAGTGACTCTGAATGTAAATTTCAGTGCCTGCTTGTTTTTGCTCTTGTTTTTCTATGCTTTTGTTTGGCCGGTGCAGCATCCTGAGCGTGAGTGCAGATATCGAGACAATCGGAGAGATTCTTCTGAAGATCATCCCTACTCTTGAGGAGGTAAGGTCTGAGCTTGGAAGATGATCTAGATGAGACAGTAGAAATTCATACAGACATTAGGTAAAAAGTAAAGTCAGGTTAACGAGCTAAGCGTGTGCATGCTGGATAATTTTCAGTGGTGTTTTTTCAAGACTTGGACTCATTCTTGTTCTGTTTGGCAGTACCAGCACTACAATGGTATAGACTTTGATTGCGAGCTGCGCCTGCTGATTCATCAGAGTTTGGCAGGAGGCATTATTGGTGTCAAAGGAGCCAAGATTAAGGAACTGAGAGAGGTAAGCAAAGCGCTTTTATTCAGTTAATTGTACATGTCCCAGATCACGGTTATTCAGCTTGCGTTTCTGAAGATTTATTTGCTTTATAAAGCTCCAGATAAACAGCTAGCATGACTGAATGGGGACAATGGTTACCTTTTAATGCTAGACCATTAATTATTAGTTAGTGGCCAAAAATAAGGCTCAAATAGTCAAATTTGATGCAGTCAGATTAAAAGGTTTTTTTTTTTCCACACACACAACACACTTCCTCAGGTTTTTTTTTTTAAATTCCAACTCTGTCTGCTAGAATACTACTGTGTTTTATATCAAATAGAAGAGGAAGTAAGCATGTTCTTTAAATTATTAATTACCATTTAAATGATCTGGTTTGAGCCAAATGCATTTCTGAAAGTGTTTAAAGGACTAACAGCAGGGCTCGACATTAACAGTAGTCTGACTGTCCGGGACAACTAAACTTTTGGTCTGGACAAGTCAAATTTGCATCTGCCTGTCCGACAGGACAAGTTGAATAATTGTTAAATCACTTTTTTTTTTTTTTTTAAAATAGTAATTATTCCAGAGTCACATCAGTAAAAGTTTTAACAAACCTAGTTCAATCCCCTCAGTGATCCGGCTGTGTTATTGTTTGCGAAATTCCGGGGAAGCCAATTACAGCAGGTGCGCGTGTAAAAATAACCACGTCATAATATCTAATTAATTATAGATTATTAGACTCATCGAAATTGGAGAAATGTCAATCATATAGCTCAGTAAAATAAATATCTGTGGTGAATCTTCATTTCATTTGGACAGTCATTGTATTTTTCTTTTGTATGGTTGACATTAACCATCACGAATGTCGTTAAATATTTCATGTGAATTTTATGACCGTGCCAAACTCAATCACTCCCGGTTTTTCATTCACAACGTGATTCATTCCCCCTTATCATATCCAACTTGTTTTCTTTCAATTTCATTTCTTTAAATTAATTTATACTTAATTTTACTGGATTAATCAAGATTTAACTTTATTTCCTCCCGAGGCTTTGAATTTGGTCGAGTTTAAAACTGGTTATGGGTTATAACAACACGCACTATAATGAGGCACTGGATAGATTTTATTGAGAAGTTATACATCATTAAAGCATATTGATTTATCATAGCTATACCTGCTTTTTGGTAAACTTTGTGAACCACTTTCCTTTCATTGAACGAGTAAATACATAGTAGTAATAAAGTTATGGTCAGGATGAGTGAAAAATCTTGCTGCTTGTCTGACTGGACAAGTGGGTTAAAAAGTTTAATGTCGAGCCCTAAATAGCCAATATTTCAAAATGAAACAAACCTTGCCATTGTCCATAGTACAAGTACAGTGAAATGCAGTTTTGCATCTAACCAAAAAGTGCAAATCGTAGAATAAGGCCATGTGAGTTATGTACAGATGGAGTTAATTGAATATTATAGAGGAGAACAAGTACACATATTGTTTGGTAATCTGCAAAACCATGTGAGGCGGGGCAGCGAGACCCTGAGGTAGATAGTAATGTATTGATAACTGTAATAAAATATGTACAGAAGTAACCTGTCAGTGTAACACTTTGCATGAGGCAAAAATCTTTCTTGCCAGAATAACACCACCGAGTGTTCGGTAATGCTTGATAAGAGGACTTGAGATTTACTTGAGCGTAATATCTTTAGGTGTATTGAAGTCCGTGATGCACTATTCGAGACCGGTAGCTGTAGCATGAAAGTGAGACGTGTAGGTAATGGGTGAGAAATCACCTGGGGGGAAAATAAACACTTGAGAACTGTAACAGTAGAGCGAAATGTAACTGTATGGCATTAATTTGGATTTCCGCATCACGGTACACTGTCATACAATACGACAGTCAATGGAAATCAATACCGGTAGCTCTGATTGGATTTGATATTAACTCTGTTTCTTTACTCTCCGCTATCTTGCGTCTCAGAATACCCAGACGACCATTAAACTCTTCCAAGAGTGCTGCCCGCATTCGACGGACCGTGTGGTTTTAGTGGGAGGAAAACCTCAGAGAGTGGTGGAGTGCATTAAGGTCATCCTAGAACTGACGTCAGAGGTAGAGTTACATGTTCCCACTGATTTGATTTTGTAATTTGATGCAAGAGGCAAGTTGGAAATCAGACCTTCTCTCTCTCGTTTCCATCCTGCTTAGGCTCCTATTAAAGGCCGTGCTCAGCCCTACGACCCGAATTTCTACGATGAGACCTACGACTACGGCGGCTTCACCATGATGTTTGAGGAGAGAGGGCGACGACCCATGGGAGGATTCCCCATGCGTGGGCGCAGCAGTTTTGATCGTATGCCCCCCAGCCGTGGCGGACGCCCCATGCCCCCCTCTAGGCGCGACTATGATGATATGAGTCCCCGCCGCGGCCCGCCCCCGCCTCCGTTAGGGAGAGGGGGCCGAGGCGGGAGCCGCGCTCGAAATCTGCCTCTTCCTCCTCCACCTCCTCCCAGAGGAGGGTAAATAAACGAACCTTATTCTTTAAACTATAAATCAGAGATTGTTCTTCTAATTAACTTTTGAGAATTTGGTTCCTCTCCAACCTGAACGTTCTGTATTTTGTCCCGGGTCTAAGGGTACATTTATCCCTCCTCAGTTTAGATTTGTCACTATTTTGAGTCAAGCCACTTCCTTTTCTGTTTTATTTTTTCCCTGCTTTGATGGTTTTATCGTTTTGCAGAGGCGACCGGTTTTCCCACCATCACGGCAGTATAGACGATAGACCGAGGTAAGTTATTTTGTGGATGATGAAGCGTGAATTGGTGGCTGTTTTATTCCTTCTAGCCTAGTTCATAACTGGTCATAAGGATATTCACACAAAAAAAAAAAGTCACAAAGCTAAAAGTAACTCCTAAGTGTACAACTTAAGAAACATTAATAAAAAGCTTCGTGTCTAAGACTTCTTGGTTAGCATTTTAGTACTAAAAGCAACCTGTCGTGATTTAGTCCAAAGGACTCCCAGATCACTAAGAATGAATCCCAACAATTCTAAAATGGCTGCTTGGTTAGCGTAGCAGATCAGCTGGCAATATCTGGTGAATCCTGGATGTGCATCATATTTTGCACATCATGCAGTAGGTTGTTTTGGTTTATCTTGTATTCACCAACTGCAGCGCTACGTTTACTGATGCACAGTCAGCTAATTACGAAGGCTATTTAAATTGTTCTACTAGAAACTCTAAATTAATATTAATTATTTACCAGCTTAAGGTCAGCCTGTATTGTGAAATACCGTGGCCTCAAGGCCGAGGTCACGATGTTTCACAATACGGACCGACCTTAAGCTGGTAAATAATATGTTTAATTTTTTCTTTACCAAATTCTAACAGAAAATAAGAGCTCCTGAAAGGGAAACCGTATTTAGAACAAACCTGCTACTCGCTTTCGCTGCAAACACTGTCGTTATCGCCGTCTATGCTGTAAAAATGAATGCTATTATACTGAGAAATGTGAAAATAAATGTTGACAAAAAATTGCTACCATGTTTGTTGTGAACAAGTGAGTTGCTAAAGGTCCATAACCGGGGTCCGGATCATAGGATTCCGGACTGCTCGCAAGCCAATCAGAGCGCACGATTTGATGGAAACCGGGCCGCGGAAAAAATAATTAAATAATATTGGCTGACATTTTTCGTGGTATATCGGATATTCCATTCAGCTAGGATGATCTTGAACGAGTCGGACACGAATTATAGATTTTACAAAAAGTTACGAACTTCCCAATATCCAGTGCTGTTTCTTATCCAATGTAATTCAATGTTCTGTCAATCCAGTGTACATGTAAAAAGTCAAAGTTCTGACAATAAAATGGTCCAACTTCAAAAAGCCTGAATAACAACCCATCTTGTCTACAGACTGGATACAGGTTGAGAGTTCAACTTCCATGTTAATTTTGGTCGTAGTTAATTATTACATTGCAGTTCAAAATAAAAGGGCTTTGCTGAAGCTGCATGGTATGGGTACGAGTTGTCGATGCGCTTGCACACAGGCCTCAACATTAACTTTTGACACCTTAAATGGCCTCAATTTTTTCCCCTCTTGAATTTCTTTTTGCCTTAAAATTTTGCGGTATTTTGGCAAGTTTTCAAGTACAGGGTTCAAGGAAGTACTGATTTTATTTTTATATATATATTTTTTTTATTTCTGCAACAAAAGACAAGCCCTGAAAACATGAAACATAAAGCAATATATGTGTAAGACTTGCGTATGGTACTAATACGTCTTTTTGTATAGAGTTTAGGACGCACCACATTGTTTTGCCAATAACAATGACTCGTAATATTGCAAAGATGAATTATAAAACTAAAAACATGATAAATGGGGTAAGTGAGATTTATCTATAGGATAATTCACTATGTAAATGAGAGATATTTACTGTAGAGGGTGTGGTTTATTGTTTGAGACACAAAAGCATGGCTTTCCATTCATTGAATGTACAGGGTGGGCCAAAAGTAGGTATACGCTGTTTTATGTACTGAGATGTGTAAAGCGTGTACCTACTTTTGGCCCACCCTGTATTTACCACTAGCTTTTTTTACGTATGTATGTGGACATAATGAAGTCAACCTGGGAAACCGTAGAGGGCACCAGCGACCACTCGTAGTGATGAAAAGCACAAATGTGCACCTGTGCCTGAAGCGAGACAATCAATCACCGTTACAGATTGGGAAGGAAAAAAAACAAAGTGGCGATCACAGGGGCGGTGAGGATGCTGGTTAATATGTCTTGTTTTTTTTTTTTTTTTTTTGTACTCGCTCGAAAATCATTTTTGTGCTTAAAGCTGACTGTAGGTGCGCCTGAACGGGCTTAACTCGCTAAAATATTTCTGGTCGGGCGAATCGGGCATTCGGGCAATGCCTGGCATTGAGGCTTGGCGCAGCAGAAAACGTTCTCACTGGATATTTACATCAGCTCCGATGTGTGACGTCATGTATTGACGGCCATGCAATATCTAAACCATATTCAACACTCATTGGGTAGAGTGATTGTAATACACATAGGATAAGTGATATGCTATCAAACCAAATGAATGAAACCCGCTAGAAGGGAATAGAACACGTTTTTATTTCGACAAAGTGTCTTGTTATGCATAATAATATCCTTTAACTATTTTGCGATGTGCATTGTAAACTTCCAATGATCGTCATGGTTTACAAATACCCCCCCGACCCCTGTTTTTCTTATGTTTTAAAGATGCTCATTACTCTTGTGTATTTTATATTTTTGAGGTATAGCTAATAAAGGCCATAGAAAATGTATATAAGTCTCAATCTGTTACATACCACATCTGCTTCTGTAACTGAATTCTAATTATTTACCGTTTGCTCTAAGTGACAGAAGAGGAAGACCTGGCGATCGCTACGAAAGCATGGTAAGCTCCCGCCTGTGAAACCCTGTTGTGTGACCACGCTTTTGCATGCTGTATGTCAGTGGAAGATGTGCAGTTTGTGTGGGGAGGGGGTGAGAGTCTGGAGAGGAAGGACCAGTTCTGGAAACGGGCTTGGAAAACCCGAGTGGAACTGAACTGCTTGTTCCGTCTCTGTGAAATGACAGGGTAATGGATGCATATGCTGTGAACTGCTTTGGCCTGTTGTTGCTAGGCAATGGATTTTTTGAATCACTTGTTGCCTTGGTAACCAAGGAGCAGATAGATGTGTAGGTGAAAGCCATCACACTCACCAGTGAACTCGGGGCAAAGCTGCAAGCGCAGAGATTTGTCAAGTGCTTTAGTTTTTCCCTTTTTTTTTTTTAAATGTGCATGCACGTGCATTTTTGATGCAAGTTGGACTAACAGTTTTTCTCTCTCTCTCTCTGTGTTTCTCTTTGAATAGAGTGGAGGTGGCTATGGTGAGTCTTGTTCAGTTTTACTCCCATAAGTACAGTCGCTCGCTTGCTCTGTCTCTCCTCCTTTCTCGCACTCTTTCTCCCACACACACACACACTCAAGGTTACCCCTTATCAAACATGTCAGAGCACTGCTCTCAGTAGCTGTAGTGTTTCCTCGCTTTCTGTTACATCTTTTCGCTTGTACCTTTTTAATATCTTGATTTTTTTTTTTTTTCTTTCCCTTATTTGATCTCTGAAGACAATAACTCTTCTTGGGAACCCTTCCAATCTGGTAAGTGTCTATCATACCTGTATGTGCAGACTCTGCATGAATAAAATGTAGGCATGAATTAACGACCTAATCCGTTTCTGCAGGCGGACGAGGTTCCTACGGCGACATCGGTGGTCCTGTCATCACAACACAAGTGACTATACCCAAAGACGTGAGTACGCTTTAACCATGACACACGCACACTCGCACTCTTGCATGCATATGGCCTAAACATCTTTGTCCTGTGTTAGCTGGCCGGCTCCATCATCGGGAAAGGCGGACAGCGTATTAAGCAGATCCGTCATGAGTCCGGTGCCTCCATCAAAATCGATGAGCCTCTGGAAGGTTCGGAGGATCGCATCATCACCATCACAGGAACGCAGGACCAGATTCAGAATGCCCAGTACCTATTGCAGAACAGGCAAGTTTACCATCATACAGCTCGGCTCCGGGCCTGACAGCAGCAGACTTTTCTCACACACACACACACACACACACACGCACACAATATCTGCTTTTTGTCTCTTTATTTATATGAAACTTTTTGACTTAGTTTTTTTTTTTTTTATCAAAGGCAGAGTAATGGTTTTTTTTTTGTTTATTGCACATACAAGAACAAAATTGGCTTAACAAAATATAACAGATACACGACATGCAGGGGAGGCCTGAAACCTGATGGTTTTTTTGAGGGTGTCCCTTTGTTAAAATAAAAATGACAATATTAGGGTCAACTTATATAAAGCATAAAGTAAAAAAAAAAAAAAGAATACATAGTAAAATAATAATGACATCGATTTGCTGAAAAAATGATAGGGCTAAGCTAAACCTAATATTAAACATGAAAACATCAGTTATGAACAATTTATTGATAAGGATTTGGAAAGATGGATCAGTGTAATTTAGTTGTTGGATTATTCAAGATTTCCTTCATCAGTTGCTTCTTGAAAAGGGGCAGAGATGTACTGTTTGTTTTGTAATTGTTTTTTTTTTTATATATATAGACTATTCCATACAAAGGGTCCTCTGTACATTAAAGTAAACTGTCACTGGTTAGAATCGGTCTTAAGTTATTGCACTGCCCTGTGTCTTGTTTGTGGATATCGGAGTTAAATGTGATGCTGTTAACGTCATCCTTCCAATTCTACCCAATTTCTCTGCAGGCTTGTTTTAATTAACCTGGTCCTTAAATATGTGAGCAATGTTTCAAAGCGTTAGGTGATGGTTTGCGTAATTTAGTCGAGTACTCAAACATGAAATGATTTCCTTGTACATAAAATATAGTCCATTACACGCGTGAAATTATTTTGCTTCACAAATGAAATAATCATAACTGGGGAAGCCATGGCCTAATGGTTAGAGAAGCAGCTTGGGGACCAAAAGGTCACCGGTTCGATTCCCTGGACCAGCAGGAATGGCTAACGTGCCCTTGAGCAAGGCACCAGCTGCTCCGGATAAAAGCGTCTGCTAAATTCCATTAATGTAACTAGATAGAACTCGACGCCAACAGCGTTGATGGGGACGCCTCCGCCTGGTAGACTACACGCCTTATTAAGTTGTGATTTGGGGATGGACATTTGACCTCACA
>JANZLB010000021.1:7696258-7710179 GCA_026167865.1 Notarius quadriscutis
GGACTGATATATTACAGAGCATATTTCAAAACACTCATAACTTGCTATAGCAGCGACAAAATAGCGATCAAAAATGCGTTCCTATATTTGATAAAATGAGAAATAGAATTGATTAAAAAATTTGCCTTCAGTTCCCCTTTAAAATACCATGTGTAGCTGTATTTAGGTCAAGTGGGTGTGGCCTAAACTGGAAGTGTTTTCTTATTTTTGGAAGAGATGCGCATGGGGTTTTGCTTGTTTGTAACTACCCACAACATTTTCTACTTTTTTTTTTTATCTGGTTCTCTTTCCACAAAATATAAACCGTCTAGTAGCCCACTTTACATGACTCAGACCAGGCAGTTACTAAGGATGAATGAATGCTGTAAACATTCTTTCGTGTTAATAAACATGGTCCTGTTTTGTCCTAAAGCTTTATATCTAACCGCTTGCCTACATGAAAGTAAAGTCTTCCTGCTTGATTTCCTGTTGGGTCCAGATGCCCTGTGTACCTTTCTGCCAAGCTTTCTTTAGTTAGTTAGTAAGTAAATAAATAAGCAAGCGAGCCAAATAGCCGTTCTTTATTCATATCTGTATTAGATCATGTCTGCTCATTCCAAGTATTCGGAAGCCATGGCCTAATGGTTAGAGAAGCAGCTTTGGGACCAAAAGGTCGCTAGTTCGATGTCCTGAACCTGCAGGAATAGCTGCACCTAACCCCCTAACTGCTCTGGGTATGTAGTACATTGCTCTGGATAAGTGCGTCTGCTAAATTCCTGTAATGTAATGGATACATTCCTTGCGTCTTTGGTGCAACAAGTAACTTGGTGCGTGGTGTCACGATTTTATATTTGCAGTCACATTGCATCAGTATCAGTATCCATAGAATCAGTTGCTCTCTAAATAACTTGAGTACATGCTCTTGCCTACATTCACACGTGTTACACGACCACAGCCATGACGCCCAACAGTGCATAAAAGCAGTGTATGTATGTAGCGTGAAGATCTGAATCTTGCCTTCTTGAGAAAAAGCAGAAGTGCACAAGTGAATGTCTGTGGCTTACCATTTCCGTACCTCGCTGTCATGCTAAAAGAACAGTGGCTCAGCCTTGTACAGGAACTGAACATTTAACCAAACCCATCGAACATAATGGAAAATTTAAGCCACTAATTTAAAATACATGCTTGTTACAGCTCCGGGCCCCTGTTTGGATGTACGACAAGTACAAGTTATCATAAATCAAGTTTTTGGACAGCAATGCATTGCTCTAACTTTTGCCCTGAGAGGTTGAAAGGAGAAAAATTCATTTTCTCCACCCCACACCGATCCAGCATTAGTGAACAAAGTTAACATACAAATCTTAAAATGGTGACCATGTTCAATGTCCACAAATCGTTTTTAAATTTTTTTTTGTGTACTCATTTTTCATTGTCCCCACCCTGCTAGACTTGACGCAACTCGGTATGCAAAAATGTTCTTAAAATAATATCAGGTTGAAAAAAAAACAAAACAAAACTCAGATTTAGCACCTTGCTAAAATAGAGGCCTGCGTCCAAACTGAACAAGTAGTACTCAAACCTCATATCCCCAATTAGAACTGGTGACATCAATGCCATGCCAGAACGTCACGCCACCTGAATTTGCATAACCTCAGACTCGTCTCCATTAGCACAAAGTTCAACAGAGACTGCCAAATGAAACAGGAACAGCACCAAACTTTTTTTTTTCTTTTTGGAAAGCAAATCCATTACAGACTCACTGGTTTATCTTAACTCTCGTATTGTGGTTACACATGGCTATAAAATGTCAAAATATTCCAGTGAAGAAAAGTCAAAAGAATTTAACACTTGGAGAAGCTGCAGTTCTCATAAATCAAGCTTAGAGCAGAATATTACGACTTTTTTTTTTTGAGAAATGAACTTTAACATCGAACCGGGGACAATTTGTAAAAATTTCGGGGCATTCAAGAAAAAGTAGTTGTGAATTTGGGAGTTCCCCAAAAAATACCAAAGCAAGAAGATGACTGCTGGACGATGTAACGAGTCTCACTTTGAACTTCCTGTCTAATTTGAAACAGCACTCTGCTTTAAAGAAACTTAGTCTCTCAGTTAACTCATCATGAACATTAGAGTTTGCTTTTTAGATGTAGATTTTAGCCGAGATGCCCGTTTCAACTCAAAAGGAGGAGTGTACCAAAGCCGCAAAAAGCAATTTTCAAACGTTTCTTATAATCATGCAGGAAGTGATCAGTGAACCTGATAACTTCAGGAAATAAAAGCATTGCAGTTCTTCTAAACAATTTGAGGTTGCATGGAGATAAGCTGAAGTGTTTTTTAAAACGTACTCCGTTCTGGGTTAAACTGAAGACTTGCATGCTCATTAACAAAGTCTTCAAGCAGATTATTAGTTCACAATGTTGTTTTATTTATGCAAAATATCATCAGATGCATAACTGCAATATAGACACGACTTGAGCTGGAGGCAAACCTCCATGCTGAAGGCTTCACCAGTCATAAAGCTTAGAATACTGTAATCTCTGATGAGGAATTATATGACAGCAAATGACAAACTGTAGCCATTCAGCTGGCAGTTATACGGGGGGGAAAAAAAACAAACACAAAAACAAACAAAAATAGATAGATACCAAGTTGACTTTCCTGTAAATGGAAGAACTACTGTAGAGTAGTATTCAAGGGGTGTGAGTCAAAAATACAGATTCTGACTCAGGCATGTAAACACTAGTGAGTTTTTCTGATACAGAAAAACGATATGGATAAGGAATAAAGAGCTGTTTTTCATTCATCCAAAAATAAAAACAAGAATTCAATTTGCTGGGAAATTTCTCAAAATAAACATGATGAGCTTTTGATTTTCTAACATGGACTCATTTTTCAAAAAGTCGAATTCTGCGCGCTGAGAAAATGAAAAAATATGATCAATTTTGATGAGTTATAGTACTATTAATAACAAGAAGCATCACTCAAGTCCTCCAGGCTCTGCCTAGGAAAAAAAAAAAAAGCTCAAAGTGAAAAAGACTAATAAAATACTCATCTGTTTTATCTAATCAGCTGCTGATAAAGAAATTTGTAATAAAGTATGTTATCATTTATCTGTTGTAAAACCGAAGCCATCTCTCTTGGCGGATTTGACACTTAAAATATTCTCTTATATACTACCATTTAAAAAAAAAAATTCAAACTGTAAAAATAAAAAGAAGGAAATTATATTATGGGTAGCAACATGTAAAATAAAATCAACTCTGCTGAGAAGGAAAGGAGAAACAGAATTTGCATAGCACATTTGAATACAACTGAGAAGAAACTGAGCGCTGTTTTTGGTACAACATGTTTCAATCACATTTTTCTTTTTCTTTAAGTCCGTATGTACAAAATGAAAGTATTTTAGGTTCGTCTGGGTGCCTTGTTAGTTCATTAAAGGCAGAAGCAGTCACTGTAATGCTCACAGAGTAAAATGCCACACATCTTGTCCCCCGTCCTGTTTTTGCTCATGTAAAAATGAGATGTTCGAATCGTTTGCTTGTTCACAGTCCTTTTATGAAAACCCCTCCCACCCAAAAATATACTGTTCTGAAAGTGCCATCTTGCTACATTAATCAGCTGATTCCATGGTCTGTTCATATCGTCACTCTGAACATGCCAATGATGAATAGCTTTTAGATACTGAGAGTTTTGGTCACATCACGTCCGCACACACACGCACACACACCTCTCGGAATAGCATTTAAAAATAAAAGTTGCACTCCAGAGGTCATCATCATAAGCGTTCCACATTCCAGCAGTGGGTAAAGCTTTGAAATGAACAAGCACCATTTTGAGAAAGGCCTCCATCGTCCTCCATTTTGGGAAAGAGAGATCAAAGTTCAGCAGTTTCCGTTTGACCGTGCGGAAAACGATACGATTTCTCAAGGTCTTGGCTGAAACGTCTGTTTTTTGGGTTTAGCAGCGAAAACCAGTCCTCCGTCCTGAATCCAAAAGTAGAGGCATCGCTGCAGGAGCGGAGGCCTTTTTTCTCGTCCTCCTCCTTCTAAGCTCCAATCGTGCGTTACAAAGTCCTGACGAAAGTGTGTGTTCACGAGTCCTCATCGCCGGGGGTGTGCGTAAACCGGGTATGCTAACGTGACATTCAAAGAGTCATTGTGCTGAACGAGAGACGTGTGCTGGTAGTGCAAGACCAGTTCCTTCAGTGAGCCGTACAGGTTGTAAGGTTCGGCAAAACCGAAGCCTGTGGGAGTTTTGTTGATGACGCAGTGCTTGACCTCTCCGTCCACGCTGCAAAAAAAAAAAAATAATAATAAAAAATAAATTAAAAGTAATAAGCAAATAACTAAAATTATTATTAATCTGCTAAGCCACTTATTTGACAATTTGCTTCCTACAAATGGCTCAGGAGCATATCTTCTCCTCCCTCATTAAAAATGGCGAAATATATTATATATGAATATTCCTAAATATGCAAATTGGAAACCACTTCTTTGTCATCCTTAATACGCAGCTAACTTGATCTCTAGCAAGCTAGCTCATGTCATAATAAGTCATATAATTCAAGAGAAAACCTGTGAAAGTATCAAGTTACCATAACACAATCTAATCTTCAGTAACATAAGCTAACTTGAGCTTACTGTGCAGGTTCAGTGGCTGAAATCACGCCGCAAATCATTTGTACAGAATAACTGAGAAAGCGGTGTTTAGAATAAATAAAAAAAAAAAAAAAAAGGACTTTTTGAGCTACCTAACAAACTTTCCACTCATCAAAGAGGAGTAAACTTTACGACTATTATTCAAGCTGCTACAAACAGTGATGTTTTTCAGAAGCAGTTATAAAATTGACGTACACAACACTGCAGGCGTAGCAGCCTGGCTTGCTGCTGTCTCGGACCAGGAATGTTCCGTCTCTCTTGCCGCGTAGCAGAGCTTCCGCTTGGATGCGGTTAATGTTCCCGAGCTTCCAGGAACGCTCGTCATGGTGTGGCAAGTCCTCGTCGTCGTCCACCATTGAGTATTGACTGGTGTAACAAAACCACGAGGCGGTGTTAGAAGCAGGATTTTGTACAGAATCTGAAATGTGATCATATACGTGCTTTAGAGGATACTCACTCTTCCTGGTTCTCGTTTTTGATTCCCAGCCACTCGTTGAGCTTCTTTTGCCTGACGCCTTTCTGTGTCAACCACCTGAAGTTCAGAACAAGGGAACGTGTGAAACCTGTGTCGGAAACGCTTTAAACAACTCTATGGATGAGAGGAGAGTGGATGAGCTAGGACACTTACATGAGGTACTGATCCCTGGTCTTCCTGAGCTGGATGAGATCTGGCTTGATGCTGTTCATCCTCTTGTCAATCTCCCTGTAGTCAGCTGCCTGTTTCTTCAGGTCTTCCTCCAAACGACGCTTGCTGTCCACGATCTCACTGATGCGAGACTTCAACTTCTCGTAGTTCACCATTATCCTGGAAAAAGCACAAATACAGTTAGAACTGCCAATTTAGCTAATAAACTACAATTGAAGACCGATAATTCAGTTCATTTCATTCGATCAGGGTTTCGAAGTTCAAGCCTCACCTCTGGATCTCTTTTTCGTTGCCTTCTCTCCTAAACTTCTCGATGTATTCTTTGCTGTAGCGTTCTTGCGTCTGGCACTGCTCCTCAAAGATCTTGATGGTCTCGTTGAAAGCTTCGATAGCAGTTCTTTTCATTTGGATCTCCTGTGACGTTCTGGTGTACTCCTCATACAGTCGGTCATACTCCCGGTTTTTCTCTTGGTACTGCAAGTGGTATTCGTGCAACTTCTTCCCCACAGCTTCTATGTTGTCCTCTTTTACCACTTGATCCTGGATTTAAAAAAAAAAAAAGGAACAGTAGGTTGGAGCATGATTTAAAATAACACCATACTACACACCAAGTTCCCTTTGACCCATCTTCATTTCCACGTGATTTAACAAGAATCAGGCCTACCTGCTGGTGCTTAGACACAGGATACAGCAGTTTCACATCTAGTTTAGGGTTGTACTGAGCAAGGGATTCGTGCCGATAGTGATTGATCAGCTCAACCACAGAGTTGAAGGTCAAAGGATCTGAGAAACCGTACTTCCCATCCCGATGGAAAATTTTGATCAGCTTGTTGTTGCCTCCTTTCCTGTAAACCAAATTAACAATGAATTACAGATGATGCACGTTTATGGAATAAGATATGGCTTAAATAAAGCTGGCATGCAAAAAAAAAAAAATTACCTCAGCGTGAGGGTGTAGTCTCCATGCATTTTGGTGGAGGCGTCACGAACCAAAAATGTTCCATCAGCTGTGTCTCTCAGCTTCTCATTGACCTCCTCCCTACAAGAGGAAGAAAAAAAAATAATCATCAGCTTTAAGATGCTGAAAGGAAATGTATCATTATTCTCACTTCCTGCGCGTTGAACGTAAAAGTAGGACGAATAACTGAAAGTGCTTGCCTTGAAATGTCCCCCCAGTACCATTCGGCATCCTGTAGAGCCATGTTGTTGTTCATACCGTTGTTAGTGACAGGGGCTGGTTTGGGTGGTTTCGGAGGTAGTGCTGTAGACAGGAGAGAAGGTGGTTTATATAGGCGGTGTCGATTTACATGCAAATGACCCAGCTCCATTCAAGGTCATTTACATATAAAAATTCACTTGGACAAGTCTCAGCCTACAAGCCTGGACATGCTCGGAACAACCTGAATGGAGCTCAGATGTTAGAACATCTAAGAGACAACAGTTTAGTGCCTCCAAGTGTAAATGGAGGATGAAAGCCTGCGAGTGCAGTGCAAGGAGGCTCATCATGACCAAAAGGTGAGGTAAGGGAGATTATGGAATAAAGAAAAAGGAAGATGCGGCAAAAAAAAAAAAATCTGAGCCAATGCACATACACAGCTCTTCAGTCATCTGATTAAATGTTACCTTTGCAACGCAAGACAACGATTTCCACTCATCGGCAAAAACAATACCAATATAATATGCTGCATACAGAGACTGCAGCGTGCACGGTCTGCTGAGACGCTGCTCTCTTTCACCAGCCATTGAGAACATGTTACATCATTGGTAACAGGAAATGGCTGCAGCTCATTGGTTGCTGAGCTGAGTGACAGAGCTGTGGGGGCTGTGTGGTCTCTGTGGAGCATGAGGCAGAGCTCCTGCGAAGGGCTATTTTTATCCCCCCACCATCTACCCACTCTTCTTTGTTCACTTAAGCACGAGTTGTCCAGCCAGCTCTAGACCTGACGCATCACAGGTTTCAAAATAAATAAATAAATAAGCACAAGATTTCAAAAACCTTACAAAGTATACCAGCACAAAAAAAAAAATTGATTCTTCTCACAAACAGAAAGCAAGAAGCACTTGCCCTCAACTACATATAAGCAGCAGAAGCACAGGATTAGCTGTCAGTGACAAGGGTACATGTTCCAACATGTACCATCAAGTACCCACTAGAGCCATTTTTATATACAAAACAGACATCCAGTCCAACAACATAGATATGAACATAACACGCCCAACGCCACATTAACATCCACGTGGACGTGATTTCGATACTGTAAAAGTCTGAATTACTTCCTCACAGCTATATACATTTTTTCAATAGCCGATATGAGCGGGCTCAGTCAAAGCCATTACATCACTTACCCTAGCCAATGGCGTTGCAAGACTGTTGCTAGCCACTCCTGCATCGTTGTCTGCACCGATATTGCTAATTCCCTTAACAAAATGACGCCACTGAGAACGTGCACTTTGTTTCCATTAAAAAAAAAAAAAAAAGAAAGGAGGGGAAAAAAAAAAAAAAGATTCTCAAGGTGTTATTCAGTAATATCCGCTTCAGGTTGCGTGGTCGACTAGTTTCTCCACACCGCTGATATCGAGTCCGGTAAAAAGCAGTCAGATGTGAAGTGCACGGTAGCGCAGCATCTCTCGAATGAAAAGAGGATGTGGTACATCGTTCTCCTCATTTACTCCCCTCCCTCTCTCCCTCCCCTCTGCCTGTTACAGGTCTCCTTAGCTCCTCCTCTCAGCGAATGGGGTGACTGAGACGAGCTCCTGTGCTGGCAGGCAGATGAAGGCTGTGCGCTTCTGACTGCTGCTGCTCCAGAGGCACGTAGGCAGCTGCTACTTCAAGCACATGGCTGGGTCACAGGCAGGCAAACGCTCGCAAATACCACTCGTAATCCCCAGACACGTACCGCACAGTGGGGAAAATCCAGTTGGCTGCAGTGTGGAGAGGCACGTCAGATAGTCACACTTCTTAGAAAGGCTAAAAGAAGCCACAGGAATGTGGCCTATTGTCCACATCATGTTCTCTAACAGGTCAAGGGAAGCTGTGAACCCCCGAGAGCTCAAACACTGGATCAGAATTGTTTCAGGGGGGGGATTTTGTACATTTACTCTTCAATCTATTAGATTTCAACACTTCTACAAATCAATCAGCATGCGACTCCAGCGTCACGTTCTCCACATATGTTCGGACTTGTCTAGGCAAAGCCAGGACAAGTCAAACTGGTTAACCGTTTTTTTTGACATGCTCTGAACTTTGTGCCCTGTACTTATCAGTCCTCTGTGAAAGACACTTAAAGGCACAAAACGATCATATATTCTCTGCTGGATATGGAAACGGGGCATCATTTCCCTAAAGAAGCTGCTCTGCCAAAACCAACCTGCGTACTTTAGCACCTTTTTCCGTCAAGCCATCAACTCACACTTTTACTGCTACGACCAAACGCTTTATGAAGCCTTTAAATGACATGACACACTTACTTTGTAAATTGTGCATGTTCCTGAGATGTTCACAAAAATGCACGTGTCCTGATCAATCAGCAAAGTTCAAGTGCCCTAAATCCAAATCGCTTGCGTCAAGTCTCAATCCTTGGATTTACCAACCAGACCTTCACGTAGCACTTTAGCAAGGCAACTGCAGCAGTTAAAGAAAAATCCAGGCAAATCCTCAGAGGCAAGGTGCAACAGTCCTTGAGCTCTAGTGCTAATGACGGCATGAAAAAGAGAAGGCTGATTAATGAAGGCTGGCCTGAGGTGGATGGTTAATGATTGCTAGAGCAACCAGCCCTGGCCCTCTCAGAAAGCCTTCTCTCACTACTGTGCTGGCTCGCAGGTTCCAGTCTTATGATTAACTCGCTCAGGATCAAATATTTGCTGAGCTGGGCATTTTGTGTTTTGGAAGGGCTGCTCGGCTTGAGAAGGAGGGGTGCCGGACGGTGAACTGAATGTGTATTTTTGAGACGGTATGTACGAGTAGGAAAGAGAGTCACTCCTTGAAAGTTAAGGAGTGTATCCTAGAGCAGACGGTGCAATCAGCCAACCAAATCTAAGTGGGACTGTGGCCACCAGCTTAAAATAGTCTGCCTGTAACTGGGAGCAGACAGACACACACGACCAGACAAACACGCGTACAAAAATGCGTGCCTGCTAACATGCATAACTATAGTTATCACAACTGCTTGTGCAGAAAACAAGTACGGGCAAGTAAACGGAGACAAAGAAACCGTGAGGCCCAGGCAGACATACACACACGCGAACTTGGCTGAACAAACAGGAGTCAAAGAAGTGTTCGCTCTTTTCTATTAAAGTAATGGTATAGATTCCTGCTCAGACCACCTGTTCAGATGTAAAAGATTTAATATAAAAAAATTCCCACAAAAATGTCCTACAAAATGTTCACATCCATTTTTTAATAACTTCATGATGAAAGGACACTAATTCCTAGTTCCGGACCATCAGCATATTGTTAGCTGTGGGAAAACGGCAGAATGGTCCCAGTTCTAACTGGAATGGTTCAGTCCAGGATCCAACACATATAAAATTACCCACAGCTGAGAAGTGGAAAATATATAAATAGACCCTAACAGGTAGTAAAACCGTTAAACAATCAGGTCACAAAGTAGTACACACACCTCAGAGGCCTCTCTATGGACTCTACTGTCTCGTACTCAGAGTTTAAAAAAAAAAGTTTGCCTGCAGTAGTAGATTCACAAGCTAACCCCTTTATAATGTGGCTAAAGATGACACATCAGGATGTGGACTTGCTCGAGTCTTGATCTGAACACACAGGACATGCTCATGAATCATCAGTGTGCAAGAGCAGTGGAACTAAAGGAAGTCTGTATATCAAAGCTGTACATGCTGTACTGTGGGGGTTCCTGCTGCTGTATGGCCTTTACATTTAACCCAGTAGACATGCTAATAATAGCAATCTCTAGCTTCTGGTCTCCATACTGCTCAGTTAATGATAGCCCACAAAACTGCTCCCTCGCTCTCTTCAACTCATGTCTTCATTTAACATGGTATTAAACCCACTGCAGTCAGCAGCAATTGCATTTAATAAGGTTCCTGAACATCCAGATAGAAACCACACTTTACCTGGAGCTGCCTGGTTGCTGCTCCACTCGCTGGTCACCAGGACTTCAATGATCCTAATGTGCGACTCAGGGCTGGGCTCACAGCTGAGGACAGACACGAGAGAAATATTAGCGAAAGTCCACATCGCATTTATTCTCCACTAACAACCAACAGTACAACTGCTTTGGGTTCACCGATTTCTGAGCATTCATTCATGCTGAACATCCAAAATGGACAGAGCACGCAAATTTTACCGGAGTGCAGGCGCAAAATTTTATACGACACCTAAAAATAACGTGACGTCGTGCGGAGTCAATTCAGGGAACTTTAATTTCCATTTCTACTAATACAACTAAACCGCACCAAAATGGAGGACTTTTTATTTTGGTCACCGATCTTTTTCACATGTAACCTGTAGGTTTTCGTGTGTCTGCTGGCATGTTCTTACCTGGATGCCTGCTGCCGGAATAGCGCAGGGCTGAAGATCTCGGCAAGGGCGCGGGCGTTCAGCAGGTTGGCGGCCGAAGCCTGACACACGTGGGCAAGGTGTCTCAGCAGGCACTGCAGCGTTAGCCAGTACTGAGGCAGCAAAACAGAGGAACCAGCAACCCTCCGCAAGTGCTCTGCGCATTCTTCCATGCCCTGAACCTCTGCAAAGTTAAACAGGAGTTAAACTTTCAGGTAACATCTAAGATCTCGTTAGTGTTTGGTTCAGGTCATTGGAACTAGGGATAGAAAAAATAAAACAGGGAATTAAAAACTGAACTGGTATTCTTAACATTTATACAGAGGTCAATTTTATATCCCCCACCCCACCAAGACAGGAATGATCCATAGAACAAGACTAAATCCTACATTCATTTTTGCTCATGTTTATGGACTTAAAGAACAAAACACTTGAGGGTGTGCTGTAATCGGAAAATAATCCAGAATGCAGTAGTGTGATGCAGCCAGATATGAAGTTGCTGTTACCACCATGGGGGAAGCCATGGCCTAATGGTTAGAAAAGGAGCTTAGGGACCAAAAAGGTGGTCCAGACGCAAGTGAACACTGATTGGTAGAACACGAGCCAATGGAGCGTGAAAACAACAGCTCTTAACGTTAAAAAAATGTAAGAAAAACAGGGACAAATGGACTGACCGAGAAGTCCAGGCTTTATTGAGCCCATACCTGATTGAGAGAATACACCGTGACTTCAGGGTTTCTAAGCGCAATAAACATTTTTCATAATATTTCCTGTTAACATCACACTTGACATTTGGAGGAAGCCCTGGCCAAATGGTTAGAGAAACAGCTTTAGGACCAAAACGTTGCCAGTTCGATTCCCTGGACCAGCAGGAATGGCTCAAGTGCCCTTGAGCAAGGCTCCTAACCCATAACTGCTCCCCAGTTCAACTGCTCTGCGCATGTTGTACATCGCTCGCTACTTTAAATACACAGTAGTTACAGAAAATGTAAAAAAAAAATAAAATAAAAAATGCCAGAATGATTTAGCTGAAAACTTGGACTGCGTCAGGTGAAAAGTATAATATTTTAAACATTTAAATGTGGTTTTCTTTGCTTTTGTGTATGTAAACATTATGAAAACTCGCCTCGCACTTGAACAGCGAAACTCACTCCAACAACCTTCATGGAAATTACAACCAGCTCTTTTCATGTTGGATGGAAAATAGTTTAAAAGCAAGAAATAAAAATGGGCTACAAATAAAAACCCAAAGCTGAGCTGCACAAAAAGCTGCCTCACTGCACAGTAATCGAATTATGAAGGACTCCCAGTCATAAGCACGAGTTAAGCATTCAAAAAGCAGAAGACTGAGGGGATCGTATCAAAGGGGGGGGGAAAAAAACCCTTTCAACAGTCAGGTGGAAAGTTTTGTTCAGGCAGCTCCAAAACCACAGTGATCATGTGCGACAATTGACAGAGCAGAGAAATGTACACTGCCTGCTGATTGGCTATCAAGATGATGTTGCAGATAAGTAGTCCTTCTTTTAGGTCTGATTAGTCACAGATTTCCTGTTCTGTGCAACGTGACTATATAACTGGCTGTAATCAGTGAGCAGAGAAAATTCTGCTTTTCCTGACAGCTTTTAATTTTTTTAAACATACTCATCTACTCAGCTTTACCAGCTTTACCTGCTGTTTAATAATAGAAAAGCAGCAGATGCGCACAGCCACCTTTGGTCAATTTTAAACCAGAAACAGGCTGGTGTTTGTTTAAATCGGACACATCTACAGGGATACTGAGCACTCGGATGCACAAGAGGATACACGACCTTTTGTAGTGCTGAGTTATGGTGCAAAAAGACTCCTTACAGCAAACAAATAGCAAAAGCAAAACGCAGCATTGGCGCAACAAGAGAACAATTGTGGTCACAATAAGATATTCAGAACAATAGCACCACCGTGTGGTATAGTCATTACAATCATCAGTGGTGTGGCAGGCCAGGCCATACAAAAGATGAAAAAAACACTAATGGTGTTCTGTCATACATTTTTTCATCACTCGTTCTCACCTTGAGCAATATGTACCATCTCAGTGTAGATTGCAGAGTGAATCACCGGCTGAGGCAAATCCAGTAGGTATCGTCTCAGACCGTCACACAGCGTCTGCAGGTCGAGCTGCTCCAAATCCACAGATGGGCCGTCTAACCCAAAGACAAAAACAATCACAGATTTGCTACGGAAGCAAGACACCGAGTGTGACACGGACAGATCAAAATGTAACTCACCAGCGTCGAAACACTGCCGCACATCCAGGCCACCTCCAGCAGTGAAGTTTCTGTACAGGGTGGGGTTGTCCAGGCCTGCCAAGAGAAGAGCTTATGGTTATGAGAACCAATCATGCAACCACTGAAATGATTAGTTACATGACTTGGAAGATTTGAAAATTTTTATTTAGGCTGGCACTAAAACACATGAATCTCAAACGGCATTCGTTTATATCGTGTATTACGTAAAAGTATATAAATACATAATGGCATAAAAAGCAAAAAAGTGCATATTTGAAAGTTATTCCATGAAATCGAGTCGTACATGAGCTGATGGCTGACGAGGCGCGTAGCACCGCATTGGCTGTAAGCCACGTATGACGAGATTGAATGGAATAACTTATTCTATCCACATTCACTGGATTTTGAGAAACAGATTATTTTATTTAATTTTTTGCAAATTTGATAAAAACTTTATATAAAACTTCACAAAATCCTTTATGAGTAGAATGTAAACAAACTGATGAATGACAGTAGCAATTTGTGAAAAAACATAATTCTTGAAAAATAAAAGATATGTTCTTACCATCAAATACTTTCATTCCATATTTTTGAATTTCTTAATTTTTTTTTTTTTAATATATTTTTTAGGGTTTTGTTTTCGAGTTTTTATTTCGTCCTGGGTTGGTTATTCTGAGGTACTAACGTAGCTGGTTCAGCAACACGCGCCAGCATTTTCTTCTTCTTTAGGGATTTTTGGTGGTTGGCAAACCAACTTAGAGGTGCATTACTGCCACCAATTGGGCTGGAGTGTGAAACAGGAGGTTTTTTTTGTTTGTTTGTTTGTTTTTTTTTTGGGGGGGGG
>JANZLB010000021.1:7828753-7840333 GCA_026167865.1 Notarius quadriscutis
GTGAAGCGACAGCGCTAACCACTACACCACCGTGCCGCCCCATATATATATACACACACACACACACACATAGTATATCATGCTGTTTGTACACTGGAGGAAAAAAGACGCAAGCAAAATTTATATTATTGTGAAAAAAGAAATGCATCAAAATTGCTAATTCTCACCCCCTAATCAAGCTCGCTAGTTACATGTTTTAATTAAATGATACTTAGGTTTACAGTAGCTGGCTCGCTAGTATTTGTTTTTAGTTAAATGATACTCACTTACATTTGCTAGCTTGCCAGTACCTTTTTTTTTTTAGATAAACAATGTGTAAACAAATTAACTAGCTTGCTAAAAATAAAATAAAAAATTAGCTAGCTTGCTAGTAGCTTTTTTCTTATGAAGTAAACAGTGAGCAAACGTACAATAGCTGGCTTGCTAGTACCTGTTTTTAGTTAAATGATACTCATTTACATTTGCTTGCTTGCTAGTACCATTGTTGGTTTTTGAGGTAAACAATGTGTAAACTTAAATTAGCTAGTTTGCTAGTACCTTTTTTAAAGTAAACAATGTGTAAACTTACAATAGCTGGCTTGTTAGTACCTGCTTTTAGTTAAATAATACTCATTTACATTCACTAGCTTACTAGTACCTTTGTTTTTGTTTGTTTTTTGAGGTAAACAATGCGTAAACATAAATTAGCTAGCTTGCCAGTACCTTTTTAGTTAAATGACACTCATGGACATTCGCTAGTTTGCTAACACCTGTTTTAGTTAAATGATGCTCATTTACATATGATAGCTTGCTTAGGTAAATAGTACTCATTTACATTCTTTAGCTTGCTAGTACTTTTGGTGTTTTTTTTTTTTAGGTAAACAATTATCTAGCTTGTCCGTACCTGTTTTTCACTGGCAGTAGCTAGCTTGCTAATACTTTTTTTTTTTTGAGGTAAACAATGTGTAAACTTAAATTAGCTAGATTATCAGTACTTTTTTTTTTTTAAGTTAAATGATGCTCACTGACATTAGCTAGTTTGCTAACACCGGTTTTTAGTTAAACGATACTCATTTACATTAGCTAGCTTGCGCGTACCTTTTTTTTTTTAAGTAAACCAATGTGTAAACTTACAATAGTTGGCTTGCTAGTACCTGCTTTTAGTTAAATAATACTGATTTACATTCACTAGCTTACTAGTACCTTTTGTTTTTTGTTTGTTTAGGTAAACAATGCATAAACTAAATTAGCTAGCTTGCCAGTACCTTTTTAGTTAAATGATACTCACGGACATTAGCTAGTTTGCTAACACCTGTTTTAGTTAAATGATACTCATTTACATTTGCTAGCTTGCTAGTACCTTTTTTTTTTTTAGGTAAACAATTATCTAGCTTGCCCGTACCTGTTTTTAGTTCAGGGATGCTCACTAGCAGTAGCTAGCTTGCTAATACTTTTTTTTGTTGTTGTTGTTGTTGTTTTGAGGTAAACAATGTGTAAACTCAAATTTAACTAGCTTGCCAGTACCTTTTTTTTTTTTTAAGTTAAATTATACTCACTGACATTAGCTAGTTTGCTAACACCTGTTTTTAATTAAATGATACTCATTTACATTTGCTTGCTAGTTGAGGTAAACAATGTGTAAACTTAAATTAGCTAGCTTGCTAGTACCTTTGTTTACCTAAAACAAAACCAACCAACGTGTAAATTTAAATTAGCTAGCTTGCCAATACCAGTTTTTAGTTAAATGATACTCACTTATATTAGCTAGCTTAATACGTTTTAATGAAATGATTCTTAGGTGTAGATTCTCTAGTTTGTTAGCTTGCTATTTTTAGTGAAGTGAGTTTCGACTTATATTAGCTAGCTTCGTAGCAAACTTGGCTAGCTACTAAAGGCAAATAGCGAAGATTGAAGAGGTAACATAAGCTAAGCTAGCATTTTTAGATAACTATCCAGCTCCCCCCCTCCCAGGTGTGTGTTATATGTGGTGCATATTTTAAAGGAATTAAAAAAATAATTAAAAATGCAACATGCTGATTGTAGAATTATTTAAACCCCACACACAAACACACAGCAGATATTTTACTATTACTTTGGTATGGAAACAGCTCCACTCTGCTTCAGGACACATTACACCCCGTCCTTGATCTTTATTTTAATTTACCAAAACAAAATATTTGCTTTAATGCATTTATCACCATAATGTACATGTATAACATGTGTTAGTATACCGTGTAGAACTGGTTTGGGTTTCTACATGTAAGAAACTCCAGTGGCTCCAATAAAGAATCTACCCAATACATGGACTGTGTTTATAATCATGAATTACATTTGTCATGTGATCAAATTTGGCTGACTTTTATTCTTACTTGGTCATCTTGTCTTGCATCATAGAGATTAAAAAATAAAATAAAATAAAAAAAAATCTTTCCTCCCGTCATTTTTCCCCAAGCGATTATAAATGAAGAATTAAATAAGCATATTATTCAACCAGAAACGAGCAGTAACGATGGTTTATGTTGTACATCAAAGGAGACGGAAGCGTTATGTCATGCCTTTATTTTCAGAATTATACAATTTTTAGAAGTATAAATATTTGTATAGAATACAACATCTATGACATCCATAGAGATTCCATTGGGTGAAATACAAAAACTCAAAACCACATTTTTTTTATTGCACAGATTCTAAAGACGGACGATGATGAAGACGATGAAGCAGGGCCGTTTACACAAACACTAGCTTCACAGAACAGGTGACGGAAAAGAACATTTTTGAAAATATGCCAGACGCTCAAGACCCAACAGATTCACGGTGGACAGACCGACTATACCATAGACTGACAATCTTAAACTGCACAACCTGCTGGAGGAGGACGCCATGCAAACACTACGATCGCAATGTCCTGTGATGTCGAACACAGATTTGGCAAATTAATAACACAATATTCAAAATATACATCCAGGAATTCACTGTAAACAAAGAAATGTGCTTAGTTAAGGATTTTACATCAGTCGTCATCTGTATAAAAAGGCAAGGGGACTGAAAGACAACCCATCGAATAAACTTTTGTAATTTATGCCTTGTTAAACATTTACATTCTTTTAATGGTCTTGTCCTTCGTTATCTTTTCGTCCAAATGCAAAGTAACATTAACGATAAGGTGCGTTTTGTCTCCTCTTGCTACAAACACTACATTTGCAAAGCTTCACGAGGACTTCTGATTTTGCTAATATCGCTTAAAATCTCTCAAATTCATTAGTTTTTCTTCACTTTACAATTATAATTTCATGACTCGTTTGACTCGTATTCACATTCAGCTCCTAAGCATTGTATAGTCTTTGAGATCTACACATAACTAGAATATTACTTTAATATCAGAGATTAGACTATTTACGGCACTAAAATATCTCGTCAGTTAAGTTTATATGAAAAAGGACTGATTACTGTCGTCATTTCAGAGCGCGCGCACACAAAACATGATCAAATAGCATCTTATTTAAATGTTACGCGTCATTACTGTGTATGTGGAAGTGTTACAAAATGACTCGGATGACTCAGACGATACACGCGTTTTAAACAGTCACGTTTTAAACTAATGAATTTGACAGTATATTTCAGTCATGGATTTCAAGGTACAGCTAACGGACAGTGTAAAAACACTCGATTATTATTATTATTATTACACGTCCCACTTTTATAAGTATTATACATTGTACTTTACTGACGGAGAAACTGATGGGCAATAAACGAGACAGGACACAGGAACACTAGCTGAACGTCATGATTGAAAGTCCATGATCATAAACGTGGCCACTGTTTAAACCCTCGAGACTAAAACTGGTTTACAGTTTTAGGTGGCCAAGTGGAAAATATAGCCCTAAAATCCTTATGAAAAAGGGGAAAAAATCATAATCATAATACACAGGGTCACAAACATTTTAACATTCACTTCCTTTCGTTTTAAAAAATAGAGCTTTTGCACTATTTAACATTCCACTGTTCCGTCTTTTCGTTAATCAGCAACAATCAGAGGACATCCAAGGTGTTTTTAGCCTTTGCCTCAAACACAATTGCGTACGAGTGCGATTACTGCTTTTAGTGCCTGTGTAATTTCAAGTATCGATCTTTCAGACTTTCAGAGGCCAAGATCTTGCCCTTTATTTTTATTTCGACTAGCTTATTTCAGACGGCATCGTGAAAATTTCACTTCGCAACAAACGTTACAGTATACAAACATATATGACATAGCAAAATATATACATATAAAAACACACAACACTCATGTTCAGAATCCTAGGCCTGATCCGACAGATCAGCGTTTGTACAAGTAACATTGCTTTATGTACAGTACATTGCATAAAAATGAGTATTTAGTAAATGCATGTGAAAGGAATGTGAATTTTGACACAACCTGCTAAGAACAGCAAGTGTGACAGCCCAAAAATACTCTAAGGCCCCTTCCACTAGATATGAAACCAGAACCCTAAGATGATTCCATTATAAAATAGTTCTAGGTGAGAAGCACGGGATAAACGCGCATTCCCTCGGCCCAAAACAAACTTTGCCTTTAAGTAGGTCAAAGCAAACAAGAACATGAAGAATGACGACGAGACGCAAACAACGTTGGTGGTATAGTTTATATATATGGGTTTTTTTTTCCTACATGAACAGTATGTGCTGACAGATCAGCATCATTGCTACAAATACTTCATCTGTTTTTTTTTTCCCCCCCATGTGAACAAAACCATTGTAATTCTCTTCACCTTCATATGGATTGTGAAATTCCTTTTTTTTTTTTAAATGTATCGAAACGCAGCGCGATTCCAACGACTCCGAATCAATACGTAGCGTTCTCGTTTGGTACAATCGAAATTGGCACAGTTCATTTACGACTCAAAGGCATCAAATCCCTTGATGTCAAACGGATTGCACGCATCTTTTCTATACACTTCACCGCCTCTTCTTTCAAACTACAAAATGACAATCAGCAGCAAATCAGGTACATTCAAACCTAGAATTTTTTCAGAAACATACACACTAGCACTCATTGCTCTCGCCCTCCATGAAACACTGAAGTAACAGCTTCATCGGTCCTCAGAATGGAAGGTGCTATAATACAATGCATGGAAACTTAAAAAAAAAAAAGGATTGCCTTGAAGTCTTTCTTACAAAATGTGATTTGGCAACCAACCATCGCCATCCCCACTGTCACTTTTTATTATTCGAACCTCGGGGCAGATCTTTGGACTGCTTGGCGCGAGGTGAATCTTTTTCTGGTGTTGCGCCATCCTTCGCCAATGCTGTGGATTTCTGCGAGTCTTTACGGTTTCCTTTCTGCAAGGAGTCTGATGACTTTGAGGTCTCCACTATGGCCCCAGTACCCTTACCTGTTGGAGATCCACTTGGTGTGTGAACTTTAACAGTAGCCACAGGTACAGAACCAACTTGAGGGCCTGTTTGAGGCCTCGGTGGTTGCGTTTTCAATGTAGTAAGAGTGGACTCTGTGTGTTCCTTTGGTTTTAGATCGGTGTTGGTTTTGATGATCTGCACTGGTGCTTTGCTTTCTTGCATTCCTCTTTCTTCAATGGCTTTCTCACTCTGGTGTGCAACAGCAGGGGGTTCTAACTTGGCCTTGTTCTTGGAGCTACACAGGGCTTGTTTTCCAGTGGAACTAGTACCTGACAGCTGTGGTTGTTTTTTGGTTGTAGTAACAACCTCCTTCTTGCAAATATCAAGTACCGGCTTGGTGATCATCTGACTGGCTACATCCAGAGTATTCCTGACTTTCAAATTTTCTTCTTCAAGCATGCTTTCTGACTGAACTTGCAGAGTCTTCTCACTTCCTTTGGCACCAGAATTCCGATTTGACTTGTTGCTGGCGAGCGTCTGAGGAGTCGCTAGGATGCATTTTATGCCGTCATTTTTGTCCTCTGCAGTCCCGGGAGTCTCATTTGGCATAACACATTTTGCGTCTTCTTTTGAAACTGCTATGTTTTGGGGCATTTTATCTTTAGACAAAGTAGATTTGGACTCCTCACTTGACCCTTCTGGAACCATCCAAGTCTTATGATCCTTGTCCTTGATTTGAATTTTGACTTCACATGGCTCCTGACATTGAGAACTGGACCTTTTCCCATCTTCCAGCCCAGCATTTTGTGTTTTGAAACAGTCATATTCTTTGGAGAGAGGATCTGGACTTGTCTGTTGGTTTCCTGAGACGGAACTGGTTAGTGTTTTTGATGTTTTCTGCTGAGATTGTTTAAGTGCAGCGCTGTCTGATTTGACTTCAGCAGACGGCTGTGGTGACTGGAGAACCACAGGAGAAGTCGTCTTAAGAGGAGCACCTTCGGGAGATGCATTGTTTTTATCCTGTTTGGTTTGAAGAGGTGGGTCTGGAGGTAACTTGATATCTGGTGCTGGTGAAGCTGCTGCTGATGTGGTTGACACGGAGGTTAAAGTTGAACTCTGTGGAACAGATCCTTTTTCCTTTCCTAGACCCTGTGAGTGAATCTGTTCTGATTTCACACTCAACACTGGTGTGCTACTTGTTGTGGTCTGTTCATGCATCTTCTCTGAAATCTTGTGTATGTTTTGAGCTGTGCTTTCTGGTTTCTTCTCATCCCTCACCCCAATCCCACCTTTTGAATCCAAACCTGACTTTTGTGCACTGATTGTTCTGTCTGGTTTTGGAGGCAAAGTCTGCACTGAAGCTAATGTTGAGACAATTTTAGATTGAGGAACCTCCTGTGGAACCACAGTTAAGCACAGCGTATTCAGTGCTCCGTCTTTCTCTGTGGCTATTTGGCTGTTTTTTATAACAGTCTGCTCCAAGTTCCGTGGACTGACAAGGATCTCTCCCACATGTACATCTCTATCAACACCACAGAGGTCTGAGGGTATGGATGGGCTTTGCTTGATGACCTGGTCACAGCTCACTGGTGTCTTTGTTTCCACAGTGTTGTTTTGCAACGTAGGCTTTTCCTCTGGATTTTCCATCTCATCATCCTGGTCTTCGTTGCTGACCTCCCTTATCGAGGGCGTTTTCCCACAAGCAAAATGAGCACTGTGTCGAGCAGGCCTCATCTCCTGAACAGTTTTCAACTTGGTCTCTGGTTTTCCACCTGTTGATGAATCTACTGACTCAATTTTTCCGGATATGGCCTGTAACTTGATTCCTTCACTCTGCTTGTTTTTGTCACGAGTGCCTTCATTGCTAACGGATCCAACAACACTGTCCCTATTGCATGTGGGTTCTTCTTTTCCTGCATTTCTGCTGCTCAAAGCACCAAGACTTTCCATCTCCGTGGCAGTCAGCGCGTGTTTATTTGTGGTGATTTGGGGCTGCTTTTCACTCTGGTTTTGCAAAGCACCAGCCAGACATCCGCTATCAGCTTGGCTGCTGGCTATTTTTGAAAGACATGTATCAGTTTTGGAGAGCCTGGGTCCAGAGAGCAGTCCTATGTCCAGTGTGCCCTTCAGTGGTTTCAAGGAAGACACGAGTCGTGCCTCTAACTTATACTCAGAAGATGTCTTTCTGATGGAACCCTCAGTGGACGAGATAATCTGAAGCTTCTCCACAGCACTCTCCCCTCGCCCACTGAATAGCTTGGGGCTCAAGGAATCTGTATTGATTCCAGAAGCTGCGATTCCAGCAGAATCCAGCTGGAGACTTTTGGACCTCGTGGTATTAAAGTGAAGGCTTTCATGAACAACAGGGGTGATTCGACACATACAGTCCTCGCGCTCCTCAAAGGACTGCCGTTTTCGAGCAAATTCCATATTGGGAGCTTTGAAATCGAGCCGGTCTGGTTTACTGCCCTCTTTAATCTGCCAGGCCAGCTGCCGGTCTGATTGGGTTGGGGCTGATCTTATACCCTCATTCAAGATTGACGCAGAGTCCCCAGTGCTGCTCATGGAGTCTGCAATGCTTTCACATGCTCTTGTGTTTAGTTTTTTATACAGAACATCTTTTACTGTAGCACTGGTAGCTTTGTTATCAATAGAGCAACACCCAGTGGTGTTCTGGGTAGATTCAGCCTCTTGAATAGCCTCCTGTTTTTGCAAAGATTCTCGCCTCTCATGCCAGTCCTGTCTTTTTGCTACCACTTTGGCCTTCAATTTCTCCTTATCAAGATCCTCCATCATTTCTTGACGACCAACCTTACGAGTCACAGGCCGTTTCAGGCAGCCCTGTTCGGCAGGTCTTACTCTGGTGATGGTGGGAAGTTCGCAAGAGCTCTCTTCCACACACTGAAGTGTGGGCTCACCTCCAGATGCAACCCCAGCCTGAACTTCCTCTTGGGTCACCTCCAGACTGTGTTTCCGGGAGCAGAGGTGCTTTTTGTCCCCTGGGTAGGACGGCGAGAGCTTTTCCTCCGACTGAACCCTCTTAAGGAGCGGAGACCGAGGGGGTTCGGCACTTTTAGGACGCACCATGTGCCTCACAATTGTAGGGGGTGAGTGCATCTTTGCTGAGAAGGTCTGAGTAGTTTTGCAGCTTCCCACTGAGTGAGTGAGCAAGGGGGAAGGAGATCGCTGAGGGGAGGTGGGTTGAGGGGTTGGGGAGGGTGTTCGAGCCAGCGGGGAGAGTGGGATGCTCCCTGCTGATTTCCGCCGGCTCTGACGAAGCCGCTGTCCAGGCAACTTGGGGCCCAAACCGTGCAAAGTGTTAGGACGGACATGGCCCGAGCCAGCGGGGGAATTGGGTGCACTGGAGCTGGGGGAACTGCTCTGAGAGGATGTACCACCTGGGAACACGATGAAAGATAACATTGTTGTGTGAACAAAAGTAACTCAGAAACAAACCAACTTGGTAATACGTAGACCCTCAAAAGGTATAACTCTGACCTGATTGATTGAACTCCGGTGTGGGCCGGCAGGAGGTAGTGGGGGAGTGAGGAGACAGGCTGTGTGTGGGGGAACCTGGCACACTCTCCCCTGAGGACAGTGATCGGTTTAAAGAGGTAAAACTTCGGCTAGTGTGGAGCAGCGGAGAGGGCTGCATGGCGAAGCGCCTGAATACTGACCGTCGTCTAGAAAGGCAAAGGTTTTGAAACTGTTGTTGAAGTGTGTCAAGAGTACACATAACGTAAATAAAGGCAGTGGTGAAATAAGCAACAGCCTCATGCATAAATTAAACAAAATGATTATACAATCCATTACATAATGTTACATTTATGAATTTTCAATTTGGGGGAAAAAAAAAAAAGTACCACCTTTCTTGCGTCTTTTCCTTCTTGGGCTTCTTGGTTCTCCTGATCATTTTGCTTCGATAACTATTCCTTCTAGCTGGACCTGTTTTGATTGACGTATTCTCAAAAGGAGTAGTGGATATGGCAACCTTGCTTCCACTCTAAAACAAAAAATATATAGTTTTATTTTATTGCTTTCATACTCGGATCTATCTACAGAGATCAAGCTTGTAGTACTCGAGTCCAGGACTCGGACTCAAGTCCGACTCGTGCCCTAATTTTAAGGGCCCGTGACTTGGACTTGAGCACTGATGACTTGGACTCGTACATTAACTGCATTCGGACTCGTAAATTGGAGACGAGGACTCGGATTTTTTCTTCATTTTTTTGTAACATGCCATAATAATTTGGCATAAGATGTTTACATTAATTTTATACTAATTTTGTGTAAGAGAATGCACATTCACCTGTTCATACATCACATTCAGGAACAAACTAACGTTAATGGCGCTAAAATGCCTGGAGAGAATGCCGCTAGGATTGTCCGCTTTGCTTATACAGACTCCTCGTGGTCCTCAGTGGTAAAAAAATACACTGCTATGTGTTCCATATGTAGAAGAACTATTGAGGAGACGACGGGGACGACCTCGAACTTCAATCGTCATTCGGCAAGACTCCATCCAGAGAAGGAAGTGATGCGCTATGTTCATTGCCCTGTTGATAGTGGGCGGGGCTTGCTTGCTGAACAATGAACTAGCTAGTGTTAACCCTCTCTCATGGTATTTGCTCTGTTGATAGTGGGCGGGGCTTGCTGAGCTATGACCAAGCTTTTTATCTGTAGCCTGTTAACTAAAATGGTGCAGTTGAGCAGGAACGTTAGTCCAACACAGTAGCAGAGATGTTTTCACATAAAGGCAGCAACAGCCACCGTCAAATGGTGCAGATGGAGTCTTGTTCTCAGACTTGAGACTCGACTACAACGCTGCAGTTGTGTAGAATGTCTTCATGCGCGGTCCCCTTTTCACTGGAACTAAGAAGTCCAACCCAGTTCCACCATGATGATACCCCTGAGCTCCATGAAGACATAGTTTGCCAAGGTTGGAGTGGAAGAGCTTGACTTCAACCCCACTGTCCTCACTAATGCACTAACACTTATGTATGATCACAAACAAGAAAAGCACATTTCATTGCAAATATGAAAAGCTGATTGTCATCACCTGGACAACATTTACAACCGTACTATAGTGTTTATGAGACAAAGACAGGAAGTCAGGACATTTCCAGCTACAGCTCGGGTAGATTTCGGGTAAAGGTGATTTCAGCCAGAACCTACTTCCTATAAGCAATGTAATGTTCCAGGAAACAACCTAACCGACACGGTCACTATTATATCCTTCAAAATATTTGTTTTTAAGCTTGAGAGTACGCTGTGTATTTATATCAGCACAGTTTTCTTTCTGTGAATGATTTTTATAACCTTTTCATGGCAATGTTCCAAAAGATTGGTGCTTTGCTTGCTAGCCAGCATAAACCTAGAGATATCTGACTAATAAAGGGGTGTCAGAGCAGCGCTAACACTAAACCAGACCAATCCAATCATGTGGAGCTCACAGGCTGAGAAGAAGAATGGGACTTGACTTTGTGAAGTAAAGTGATGGCCCATCCACCTCTTTACTACATTTAGCTCCACTTTAAATTCACCAAACAGAATCCAACTAATGCATCTGTCCAGATTAGATTATTGGACATTAATTAGATTGGGGCTTGAAACAAAACTTCGGTGGATAGAAATGTTCCAAGAGAAGGAGTGAGGACTATCGGGTCAGACACAGGCTGTCTGAGGGACAGGAATGGAAAATTAAAATAGCACCTGAAGGGCATTGTGTCTGATATTCTTGCATGTGTCGGGGTGATTTTCTCACTTTTCCACTGGAAGGCCACAGAATCAGGTTTGAGTCTTGTGCGACCTGCGTAGCCCAAGAGCTCGGCCTGTAGATTCCTGTCAGAGCAATCGGGCTCAAAATGGTCCTCACGAACAACAGAATTTCTCCTAGACGAGAGAGTTTAGAAAGTGTGACCTGTTGTCAAGTTATGTAGCCACGGCTTACCAAATCATTTATGCTGCTCAGTTGTCAGCAACGGAAGGCAGAAAAAACGCTTTCCCTTATTATCACGTTTATCTCATCTCATCTCAATATCTCTAGCCGCTTTATCCTGTTCTACAGGGTCGCAGGCAAACTGGAGCCTATCCCAGTTGACTACAGGTGAAAGGCGGGGTACACCCTCGACAAGTCGCCAGGTCATCACAGGGCTGACACATAGACAGACAGCCATTCACACTCACATTCACACCTACGCTCAATTTAGAGTCACCAGTTAACCTAACCTGCATGTCTTTGGACTGTGG
>JANZLB010000021.1:8086360-8100830 GCA_026167865.1 Notarius quadriscutis
ATCTGATGATGTTTTAGGTCATATTTATGCAGAAATATAGAAAATTCTAAAGAGTTCATAAACTTTCAAGCACCACTTGTGGCTATGGGTTTTTTCAAGTATTGCTGTTATAATTACTTCCAGGGTAATATTAAATTTGTTCTCACTGTTAAATTGAATAAATTTCCAGGAATTTAAAGACATTCGCCAATAACCTAATTGTGTTAAAAAATAAAAGTCAGCACAGCCAGTTATATCCCAGGATTATGATTGCTAGCATAGTTCCACCAGAAATGAGTTTAGTGCTAGCTCCACAGGAGTGGATATGACTCTCGTGCTTTATCATGGTTATTTAATTAATTAATTGATTAATTTTCATTCATTCACTCACCCATTCACTGAACAACATGAGTACAATTTTCTGGTTAAAAAAGCCAATTCATTTGAATGAGACATGTTAAAAAAATATAGTATCTGGTAGTGGTTAATTTCACCTCATGCTAGGTGAATTTGAATCACATATAGATAAATAAATTTAATACATGAAGTAAGGAATAAAAAAGGGTGTGCTAGAAAAATAATTATTGCGGGCCAACACAAGTACGCTTACTGTTACTGCTCCGAAGTTGATGTGTTATCTGTTTATAGTGACATTACAATAAGTGTTATTACTTACATTATAGCAGTGATAAACAGTCATTTAACTCAGTCATCTTCACCACTGACACAATCAACTGACACTGGTGACTCCTTCTATAAATGTTAAATAAACATCTCACTCACCATGTCAAAGTTCTTTTAATTGGCTTTTGTGGAGCATTTCTTACTATAGAAATAATAACCAGAGCTATTATCAAACTATAGTTACAGAAGATTAATTAACACCTTCTAACCAATCAAAAATCAATATTGTGCTGTACTGTAGTATAAAATAATTACTTTTTTAAACTGTTAAGGTTCTTCTTCTTCTTTCGGCTGCTTCCATTAGGGGTTACCACAGTGGATTTGTTCCACGTATTTGATTTGGCATAGGTTTTACACCAGATGCCCTTCCTGACACAACCCTCCCCAATCTATCTGGGCTTGGGACTGGCACTAAGTATACACTGGCTTGTGCCACTCCAGCGGCTGGGTATTTTACCTATTCCACATGTCTTTGAACTATGGGAGGAAACTGGAGCGCCTAGACGAAACCCAGGCAGACATGGGGAGAACATGCAAACTCCACATAGAAAGGCCCTTGTCAGCTATGAAGTTTGAACCCAGAACCTTCTTGCTGTGAGGTGACAGTGCTATTAACAATTACAATTGAAAACATAGGCTCCAATGTCTCTGGGGAAAAAAGAGGAACAGCACATTAGTAGCAGAAAACTCAAATTATCCATGGAGCTAATGAACCATAACACTTCCTCCAAACTCACTGCACACCAGGACTGTACATAATTTAGTAAAAAAATAAATAAATAAAAAAAGCCCAATGTGACTGCTGCTGAACATGACAGTAAGACAGAATTAGCTTACTGACAGCTATTTAAAGTCCTGAATGAGGAAGTGGAGGAATTCCACAGATAGTACAGCAATCTCACTGCAAACTAAACCTGTAGCTAGCACTTCCACATCATTATTAGTCCTTTTTGCCTCACTGCCTGCTTTTAAAAATGACATTTAGGAGAACACTCAGTCAAGCACCATTCCATTGCCCTGAATAATGCTAAGCCCAGGGGAGGAGGGGAGGATGAGAAGAGAAAAGAGTTGTCGATCCTGTAGCAGGCATCTTGAGGAGCACCTGGCAATTTTGCCAAATGAGAAATCGATGGTGTTGTTCAAGATTAATTAGTAGCTGGCAGCAGGCTGGACCGTGAGAATGAGGAAAGGATGCGCATGATCGGGGCCTGCATGGAAATCTGAAGGCAGAACACCAAACTCATTATCACTGGTGAGGCCCGATCAATGAACCTTGCTGATCTGTATGCCATTTTAGACACTTCTCCTGAGATTTCTCTCTCTCTCTCTCTCACACACACACACACACACACACACAGACAGTACATCACATTTGACTTAGTTAATGTCTCTGTTAGTAATCTTCGATTATGGCTGCTTTCACACGTTGGTATCTTCATCAGAAGTCTGTTTTCAGATAAACAAATACATTTTGCATGGTGGACTGATCAGAAAATGTTATACTCCTGCTGTATGTGAAATCTACATGCAAAGGGGTGTGAGTACATCCCTTCACTCATTAATCATCTTCAGTAAGCAATGTTTCCGGGTCGGGTTATGTTGGCTCCAGAGCCTGTCCCAGGGTCTCTGGGCAAGAGGTGGAATAGACAATGGTTGGGGTGTCAGCTTCCATATTATTCATTCCAGGGGCAAATTAGCCTCAACAACATTTACACTGACCTCATTTGTTTGACCCTTTTATCCAAAGAAACAAAGCGGTCTTGCTCAGGGAACCAACAGCTGCAGATTGGTGGTACTGGGATTCATTGCATGACCTTCTGATCATTAGCCCAATGCCTTAACCATAAAAATATTAAGATTTGATTTTGAATATGTAAAAATGGCAGGAATTAGCTAAATTTGACTTTTTCACCAACCTACCAAGTTTGGTGTCAACATGACAAAGCCAGGTAAAGACACAGGCTCACTTCCTGTTTTTTTTTTTTAAATCACAAAACATTTGTTACATTGTCATAGACAATGACGAGGAATATCTCAAATCCTTTGCTAACTTTCATGGGATCCAATCTCAACATCATCTTTACTAAATTTGAAGGATCATCACAAAAGCAGTTTTTGTTAAAATTTCAGATAGAGACTTAAAATTATAATGCACATTGCATACAGGATCATGGACAGAGTCAAATAAAGAGCAAAGAATAGTGGCTATATATGAAGTGGTTCAAATGATATGGGGCATTTAACCTTTAATCATGCAGTGCTGGGACCCTTAATGAAATAGTAATATTTTTTCCCATAAATGCACGTCTGAATCAGTAGGCTAAACACTGAGCTAGATCAGGCTTGTCCAATCAGCTTTCAGTGGATTAAGCTGAACTCCAGTCATACATCATTCCCCATCCAAGCATCCTGTTTGACTCGGATATACATCACATTTCAGTTGAGGAAAAAAAAAAGGGGGTTATGATTTATGTTTCACATTATCTCAAACCACTGAGAAATGTCAGAGTTTGCTCTGTAACTCTGCTAGCTACATGCACATAGCAGATGTGCCAATGTTCTCAGCTACCTCCTTTGAAGCTTCATTTTCTTCATAATGCTGCCTTGTATGTTTAATGAGATGTCGTGTATAAAGAGGATATGATGAAACCATGGCTAAAAATAATTCTTTAGTTTTTGCATGTTAAACAGTAAATGGGAACTAATTGCAGGTAGTCTGGTTCCTCTCGAGGTTTCTTCCTCATGTCGTCTGAGAGTTTTTCCTTGCCACCATCGTCACAGGCTTGCTCGTTGGGGATAGATTAGGGATAAAATTAGCTCATGTTTAAAGTCTTTCAAATTCTGTAAAGCTGCTTTGCGACAATGTCTATTGTTAAAAGCGCTATAGAAATAAACTTGACTGATCTGAAGCAAGTATAACTCATTTAAAAGGTAAAAAGTGCTACTTTGTTTGCGCTGGCTGTTCAGAGCAGCCATGTTGATTTGACGTCAGTCCATAAACACAGAACGAACTCGTAGTTGAAAAGGCTGACTACACCAAGCTAACAAGTGGGACTTTAAAACTGAAGGGGCGTTTTCTGTGGCTTTTACTGGTTGGAGGTTGGGAATTACAAGTTGCAATGGCAAGTCGAACACAGCATCACCACCACTAACTGAAAACCCTGATTCAGGCACAGACCAAACACAAACCCACAGTATATAACTGTTAATTATTCCACGAAATCCGAGTCGTACATGAGCCGATACCTGATGAGGCGCGTAGCACCAACTTGGCTCTAAACCACGTACGACGAGATTGGGTGGAATAATTGTTTTATTCTATCCACACTCATTGGATTTTGAGAAACGGCGCATTTTTATTTTTTGCAAATTCGATAAATTAAAAACTTTATACAAAATGTCTGACAAAATTTCCGCTTAGGCAGACTTCTTAAAAACCTATCGATAGCGGCACAAATTGACTTTAGTGTTGGGGGTTTTTTGTAGAAAGTGCTGTCTTGCTGAGGTATAGAATAGCTTTCGAATTTTTTTTTTTAATTCTTCCGTGGACATTTCAGTTCTGTAATTTTCAAACTTCTTTGAGCTTTTGAAACACTCTCAAAAAAAAAAAGCAACAAATTTTAATGCTTAAAGATGAAGAATGCAAACAAACTGGTGAAATGACAGGAGCAATTTGTGAAAAATGCTATAATAATAATAATAATAATAATTATTATTCTGGTGGTGGGGGAGGGGACGTTCTTACCATTAAATACCTTCATTCCATATTTTGTTGCTTTTTTTGTATTTTTTAGGGGTTTGGCTTTCTAGTAGTTTTTATTTTGTCCTCAGCAACATGTTCCGCCATTTTGTTTTTCTCTTCTCGCGGTGTATGAGCTGATAGCCTAGTAATAGCGTAGCCAATCAGAGCGTACGATTGCTCATATCCGGTGAACGTGGACAGAATAATCAGAAATAGCTACTGAAGAGAAGATATATTCGGGGTTACTACTGTTAAGAGAAATATCTGCTCACATTCTGCAGCGGGGCAGGACTCGGGATGGGCAGCAGTCCTCCACCGGGCATCAAACTGGGCACTGGGGCTGCAGGTGCCAGAAGGGACAGAGCCTTGGCTTCCTCTGGGATCTTTCCTATGGGGCAAGTGACCTGGTGTGAGAGCGAGTAATGGAGAGCAACAGCACTTTCTCCCTTCTAAATGCACACAAGAGAGAGGAGATCCAAGACCGATCACACATGAGCCTGTCTCTAAGTCCAATTTACTAGCATAGCTATCTTTTAACCTGGCTCACTTTACTATTGTCCTAAAAGTAGCATTTAGAAACCAAGCAAAAAAAAAAAAAAAAGAAAAGCCCTTTTCCTTCTTTTCTCTTAAAAAAAAAAAGAAAAGAAAAAAAATTTAACACAAATGTAGAGAATGAGGTAACACTTTGTGGTATAGGTCACCTGTACTGGAAACATAATGGGCATGAACCATACGATATCAAGCATGGGCGCTTTTCTCCTTGGGGCAATCGTGTCGCAGTGTTGGAAAGGGTGTGCAACACAAGACAACCGTTCATGTTGGCTGCATCACTAATAGCACACAGAACATCAGATACAGAAGAGAAGAACATTTTAAGTGTCTTTCAAAAAAAAAAAACCTTAAAAAAAAAAAATTCCCATCCCCTTCCCAAAGAAAGTGTAACTCGTGGGGGAAAAAAATAGTTTTTTTTAAATTAATTCTTGCATGCGTTGATTGAAAGACTGTCTAATACTTGATCGTGTTGGGTAGGAAAAACGTGTGGGTAGATTAGAATCGAAATTGATTCAACTAATAAAGAAATAAATAGGTAGCTAGATTCCTTTTAAATCAACTAGCTGATAATATGTAACTTCCTTAATCCTTATGTAAAGGTTAATTCGAGTTAATATAAGTGCTCAGTCATAACGGTAAGCTGAAAGAGTATGTGGTTATCATACAGGATCCTTAAGACAAAGTGAAAGCATGGCAATACCGATAGAGAGAGACAGAGAGAGACAGACAGAGAGAGAGAGAGAGAGATTAAACAGAGATCAGAATTAATCGCCAGCCACGGCTGCCTGTGTACCGTTGAAATTCCCCTTCATTACTGGATGCCAACCTGGACAGCTTTGAGAGACACGCAAAAGTGGACAACTGCATAGGGAAGAGGAGGAATGGTGGGGACTTGGGGACAGAAGAAAAAAAAAAAAAACCAAAAAGAAACAATGAAATATGCAATAGCCTCTTCTAAGAGGCAAACAAGACACAATGTCAGAGAAAAAAAAAAAAAAAAGAGACAAAAAGAAAAGAAACAGGGGAAAGAAAAGAAAAAAAAAAAAGAGACAAGGTGTCCATCTTGGAAGGTTCAGCAGCTACGCTCCTGGTCACAATCCCCCCTTGAAGGCAGCGTGGGCCCCAGCGGGTTTAGTGGCTTGGAAAACAAAGCCTTGAGTCAGGCTAGTGTAGTACTGTAACGCCTGGGCCACTCTAGTCATCTGATATGCACACATAATCAACACAGAAAAAAAGATACAGAAACCAAATTAATTAGCGCAGTAAGCCATCCTGCAGCACCAAGTCACGAGGACAAGCAATTGTGTTTCATTTTTTTTTTTTTTTTAATTCCAGGGACAGATCAGCTCATTTAGGATACCATCGTTCATTATCTGCATACTTTTGCATTTGTTCATTTGAGCGACAAATGTTAAAAGAAACAACCACCAAAAAAAACCCCAAATAAAATAAAAATAAAAACAAAAAAACAAAATAAACCAACAGCTTGTTAAGGTAGACCTAGTTACTCAAGTACAGTCTTGAGTGTTTCACACCTTGACAGAGCGTCTCACGACATTAAAACCACAACACAGGCGTGTGCACGCTGCATGTAGCCTTTTCTCATAACCTTGAACAAACAAAATAAATAAAATATCACACACCACCTTGCAATACAGTCGATCGATCAAACCACACAGACTCGTTACGTTTAAGTCTGGATCAGGAATTGTCTCAACAAGCAAGAAGGCTTTGTGCAGCTGCAGTGCGACAAGGCCTATGAAAGAGTGGACACGTGTTTATCAGGTCTGAAATGTTAACACTTCCGAAATCGGTCTTTAAACAATTATAATCGTGTTCTGTAGCAGGGCTCATCAACTGGTGGCGTTTCGGCGGATAAAACTGGATCATACCGATCACTGGCTGCAGATTTTACCATTGTTTTTTTTTTTTTTTAACATGACTTGTGTAGCAGGTCCTCATTTCAGCCAATCACATGCATTTATGCTAATTACAGGGTTAGTCAAAATTATGTGAACACTAATGGATTATTTTTCTCCTGCAGATAGATGTACGCCATGGGTGACAGATTAAATGGTACTCTTGCTTGTGTGTTGAACACGATGGCGAACAGGTTGAGACCGTCCTGTAAATTATCTTGCACATATGATGTACTGTATGTTTTGCGAATTAAGTGTTAACGTAATTTTGACTAACCCTGTATTTAGCATAAAGCAGCTCATCAAGAACGGAGCGTCTTACAGACTTTCACAATTCATTTACGCTCTCTGGTCTGATTGAAGAATTTTTTTTTTTTTTACAACGGTTACGAATACGACGACTAAAGCCCTATTCGGACTGGATTAGTTTATCATGGGCACCTCTGGTTTAAGGTTTTTGCACGCCTCCTCAGTGATGCAACTCTTGCATCCAGACAGCAATAAAATGCCCAAAGGAGAAGCGAGTTCCTAGCGGGCTTTATTTTCTACAAACCCGGATGTTTGCGTCATGCGGTCAGACGATCACTCTTCAGTCGCAACATGGCGTCCAAACGGCTGAAGAGGCAACGAAGTAGAGAACAGATGCTGGCTCTTATTTTTCAGTTTGGGGTGAAACAAAGGGTCCGGTAACGATTTGAAAGCACGATAAAACCAGGACTTTACCCAGAAAAAAACCTAAACAAACATCAGAGCGGTGCTAGTGATGTGGAACCCGGCCCGTAAGGGCTGGCCTGACACAGAGGATTTCAAATGGTGCAATCTGGTGGCATCTATGGCTGATTCGGGCACAAGTCAACATTATTAAATTTGCTGGTTTTTTTACCTTGTCAAATATCCACGGGGCAAAATTAGATTTGAAATAAACACTTCGTAGTAGTACACCTCTTCATTTTCCAATTCCATGATGCCAGGAACAGAATCGAGCTCAAGTCACACAACAGCGCCATCCAGTGATAAAAATGTGGTTTTACAGTATGTATGGCTTTGAATGGCAGTCAGCGCACGCACCGAAACCTTTTATTTTCACTTCAGGGTTGAGTATCAGGATAGCGGAGACCTATATATTACACCATCGTCCTATTTCTATAGTTATTACTCATTTTCAGAGGGGAATAGGAGATATTTAGGTGCAGAAAGTACTCTGCATCGGTCAATTAATGGTATTGATTTAATTTTTGTGTGCGCACAAGTGACAGCTGACGTCGCACAACACACTACAGCGCTGCGTAGTCACGCTTTGGGGAAAGCCCTGAAAACAAATCACAAAGTATACAAGAAGCATCCATTTTTCATTTCCCGACTCAAGAAGTGTTTAATATCTTAAGGAGGGTCACTGATGAAACTCAAAGATCTTTTTTCCAATTCGAGGCATATCTGGACGGGAATAAAATTATCAGACGACTGCCGAGTTTGTTTTTTTGGGGGGGCGGGGCAGATAATCCGGCCTGTAATTTAAAAAGGGAGAAAAACACAAACAAGGCTGATCTGAATGGAAACTAAAAAACTAAAAATAAAAAATGACCCCATGTAAATTTAATCCTGTCCGAACAGGGCTGAACTTGACTACGGCTTCAACTTCAAAACACGTTAACGTGAAACGCCAGTCGCAGCATCAAACTAACCCTTAATGGTTGAGCATCCTGATCACATTTATCCAAAGCATTTGATTCGAATACCCGTTATACAGAGACAGTGAATGGTTTTACTGGAAAATCTCAACTACACATACCTGAAGCCATGAAATGTATTTTGTATATATATATATATCCTTAATCTAAACACCATCGACATCAAGTCTCCATTTCTCTATTAAAAACAACTCAAGCGTCCGTGTATTAATCCATTCACTAAATCCACCGACAAAACACAAGAAACCAAAATGTCAGGCAAGATCTTCAGGCAAATCCTTAAAGCCAAGTGTGAATGGAAAGAAAATTAACAAGTTGTTGTTACTAACCTTCGGCGCATGGCACAACAATAAGAGCTCGGTCAATAAACACAGTGTTGGTTAAATGCTGGGCCACACCAACACTACTCGGGTCCTTGTACTTTATATAACACACTTTAGATGAGAAGGAAAGCGGAGTGTTGCTGGAAAAGAACAGAGACAACAAATATTAGTCAAATATTTATTTTCACGCTGAACATTTAGTTCTTTCTAACATTCCTGACCTACCATGTTAACAAATTAGGGAAGGGAAAGAAAAAAAAAAAAAAAAACCACACACACCAACCAACCACTTTAAAAGGAACACCTGTACACTTGCTCATTCATATAATTAATTATCTATCAATAATTCATGCCACAATCATGTGGTAGAAGCACAATACATAAAATCATTCAGATACAGATGAAGCGCTTTGGTTAATGAGATCTCTTTGACTTCAACCATGGCATAGCTGTTCATGTCACATGGACTGGATTGAGTACTTCAGAAACTGTTGATCTTCCAGGATTTTCACAGTTTACACAGAATGGTGCAAAAAAAAAAACCCATCCAGTTCTGCTGGCAGAAACACCTCGTTGATGAGAATGACCAGGGCTGGGTTTCCCAAAAGCCTCTTAACGCTAAGCGCATCTTAACTGGGAGAGAGAGTGTTCGTTGTGATGCTTTCTCTACTATTTAACGATGATCTTTGTGCTACGATGCTTTTGGGAAACCCACCCCCAGACTGGCTAGAGCTGACAGAGCGCTACGGTGTCTTAAATAGCCACTCTTTACAAACATGCCAAGCAGAAAAGCATCCCAGAATGCACAGCATCAAGGTTGCAAAAGACCACTTCGGGTTGCACTACCGTCAGCCTATCTCATCCAGAAAACATCACAGGAGAAAAATCGTTCTTGCGTTATTTTTCAACATTGTCTCCTTTAACTTCAATGCACTTGCTCCACTGATGATCAAGCTTCGCTATCTCTTTATGGAAGGTGATCACATCTTGAGCCCCCAGATACTCCTCAGCAGCATGGAAGACTTCATCATCACTCTGAAAGTGGCAGCTATGTGAGTGGGATTTCAGTTTGGGGAAACAGAAGTCAGGTGAGTAAGGTGCATGGGGCGACAGTTTAAAGCCACGTTTGGCTGCTTCTGCCCGTCTCCTGTGCTGTGTGGACGGGCGCATTATCCTGGAGCAACAGCATGCCAGCTCGAAGGTTTCGTCTGCTTTTCTCTTTGGCTGCTTCTTTCATTTGCGCTTTTGTGGACAGTGATATAAGGCTTTATAGTATACAGTTCTGCCCCAAAATGGGAGTTACGCCCCTTGTTTCTGGGCGAGGCCAAGAACTTTTTGAAGTACCCTTGTATAAGGGTACAGGCTCGCTGAAACTATGAAATTGGAAACACAGTGCCTGGTGTGATGAGTCTCAATTTCTGTTATAACATTCAGCAGCCTTGTGCCAACAGTTCAGGCTGGTGGTGGTGGTGGATTGGTGTGGGGAGTTTTCCTGGCACATATTGGATAACCATCAAGCATCATTTGGATGACACAATTCACTCATCTTACAAAGGCTATTTCCTGCATGATTAATGCACCATTTCGCAAAACACGTCCTCTTCAATGAACATGACAGTGAGATCAGCGTACTTCAGTACCCTCGACAGTCACCAGATCTGAATCCAGTAGAGCAGTGTTTCTCAATCACTGGGCTGGGCTGGGCTGGGATCCCCCCCAAGTTGAAAAGTCATAGTAGGGTACAGTTGCTGGGTTGCATCCAACGTCACATCCGCCTCACAGCTCGCAATTCTTTGCGATGGATTATCAGTGAAAATGAGGCGTTCTGGTGGCAATATACACGTGAGCTAAAAGTTGTGGCCACACAGCAGGTGAACACTTGACTATCACGCCTTTGCGCACTTGAGTCTGGAGCAGCCGTGCACGCTCACGGAGTGTGTCGTGTACGCTCTTGAAACCTAATCGTTATGGGAAACACCTGATACTGATTTCATCTGTGTTTTTATAAATATCATGCTTGCTAATAAACACTCTTCCTGCACTTAGATCTGTCTATCTTGTAGTGTCCTGATCCCCAGGTCTTTAACCCAGCCACATATAAAAGTTGTGCTCTTCCAGGTTTTCATCTGCGTGACCGTGTAGAACGATGTCTGCAGCACCTGATAGTTTAAGATATCGAGGAACTCAACAGATGAATAAATTTCCAACTCATCGGAAAAATCCTTCTTTGTGAACATGTAAGGATCTATCCCATTGACTGGTTTCTATATCCACTTCTTTGGTTTTAATAACGTGCTTGTTTTCTGTACACAAACACAGTTCTTGTCTTAATGGACCAGACTCATTAATGCCTTTTGACTGAGAATGCCCTGCATGCATGGTTTCAGGCACAGCCGTACAGTTTTAAATACAATACCTACAACTAATATGCATTTATTTAATTCCTGGCCTCCCATCTGTAACAGGAAGTGATGTTACATGCCATTAATACACTTTTTACAATAGATTATTAGATTCTAATAGAACAGATGAGCCAAAATAATTGGGGACCTTTTTACCTCCGCCAAGGAGGTTATGTTTTCGGTAGCATTGGTTTGTTTGCAACATTATAGAAAAAGTTATGAACGGATTGCTCTGAAATTTTTTCCAGAGGTGTCACTGGGCACAAGTAACAACCCATTAAATTTTGGCGGTGATCCAGATCGCCTTCTGGATCCTGGATTTTTTTTAAAGGATTCTTGGCGGAGGTCTGCGCTCTCTGAGTGTTTTTCTAGTTTAAGGCTGTTTCTGATACACGCAAGAAGGAACATAATGAAGAATTTATTATCTTGGATGAGTTTAATCAAGGAGTTAAATATCTAAACATGTAAATTATATCAGTAAATAAAATAAATACGAAGTCAACTTAGCATGCGTTAGCCGAACATTTCTTACTAAATGAACTAAATCCACTTTATTAGCAGTCTTTTGAGTCCATTTCTCTTCTTCGGCTTTTTGCTTTTTGTGTTTTTCCGCTACAGATTGATATGAACGCTTCATGGTTGCAATTTCTTCGTGATCTTCTGATGCTAGTTACATTACTTATTTAGCTACATTAATCCTTGACTTGCAAGTGACATCAAAGCAAAATAGAAACCCGGATGTCAGTCATGTTGGTGGAGATACAAATGCAGAGGGGTCGAGCGACATTTCATACAAAACATAATCACGCGTGCGCAACTCTCTTTGTTTTGCCACTGCTTTAAGTGTTCTTTTAGCTACGCCATATCTTTGTGCTGTATATGGTTGTGGTCACAACAGTACTCATGACCGTGGCGCGTTCCAATTTTTTAGAATTCCATCCATGATTCAGAAAAAGGGCAAGGAAACTCTGAGGCTTAGTACGGAGAGGAGACAAGCATGGTTGAACAGCATCGGCAGGGCTGATCTAACAGAAGCTAAAACCAAAATGGCTCATGTTTGCAGTAATCATTTTATCTCAGGTGAGATTCAAAAGCTTTCTCGATAATATCATGGTAGAATTGTATTTTGTGTTGCTAGAATTTTGCTATAAAATGAGCGTTCTCTTGTCTTGGTTGTTGTTATAATTTTAACACGTTAAAATTTTCAATTTCGCTTCTAGGAGCCCCAGCAAAATTATACGATAGAAACAATCCAGACTGGGCACCCACTCAGAAAATGGGCTATGTTTTGTCCAAGGTCGGACTTGATTCTTTGGCAGCCAAACCAGATAGAACGCGATATCTGGGTACTCGATGGTCGGTAGAAGCGTCTTATCTTCAGAAAAGTCTGACTTTTTTCAATAATATGGGTCAAAACCACACATATCTATCTTCTGTTTGTATTGAATCTTCGCTCAACCATTCAAATCGTGGTAATACTGAGGAAATTCAGTATTGTTTACAGACACGCTTTCAGCAGCTGCCATACTAGTTGCTTTGTACTGTATATCCACCATTCTGGCGGACGCTCATAGCACATTTTGATCACGTGGCTACAAGTCATCTATAGGGTCCACATGGCAGCAACCTCACATACATAAGTGGGACAAGCTGGAAGAAGTGAGTGAGTGATTGCTGTTTGTGTATTTGCTTGTTTCTATGCATCCAATGCTAGTATCCTATAATGTTTCTCTTGAGTTTTCCCACTTGTGTTTTCAGCTAATTGGATTATTTAACAGATTTAACAAATTCAGCCTAGCATATTTACCATGCGTTGTTATTCTTTGACTATAATGTTTTAAAAATATCGTTCACTCCCATGAATTTTAAACAATTAACTCCTTTTGGGCTCAGTAAGATTATATAGATTGGTACTTGATTGGAACTTGTATTTCAATTTTAAATTAAAATTACAGTCAATATTTCCAATGATACAGAGATGTTCTCAGTACTTTGATATAAAATTAATTTCAGGGGCCACCTATAAGCTTAGTATCTGATGTGATTTTACAAAATATTCTCAAAGACAATTCTTGACCTGACATTCTCTCTAATATACTAAACTATGCTAATTCTTAGGACACAATGACGTGTTAAGATAGTTTAATAAATAATTCAGCTTATATGTCAAGCAAATTGAGACTCAGCTATTGAAATCCAACTCTCCGACCTGCTAGCGAAAGTAACCCTACAGTACAGTCTCATTAGCAGCATCAGTAAATCTTCTTCCGAATCTGTTCCACATATTTGATTTCGCATAGGTTTTACACCAGATGCGCTTCCTGATGCAATTCTCCCCAATCTTTCCTCTGCATGTCTTTGGACTGTGGGGGAAAACAGAGCACCCGGAGGAAACCCACGCAGACACAGGGAGAACATGCAATCATGCACACAGAAAGGCCTCCCTGTCAGCCATGAGGTTTGAACCAAGGACCTTCTTGCTGTGAGGCAACAGTGCTAACCACTGCACCACCATGGCGCCTGCATAAATACAATACCATGTCAGCAAATACAATATGATAAATGAATTGACTATTTTGATACATAACCTAATCACTGTTTTTAAAAACTGTGAGGCAGTCTGAGGTCCAAAAAGGTATTGCTACTTACATTCCTCAGTGTTGCCACTTGATAATAGTGCAGTTTAACACAAGCAGGAGTATAGTGTATGTAAGTTAGGGTGGAATTTGGATGGTGGGAGGATATGGGGACATTCCACCATGTACATTCATACATATTCACAGGTTTTTGCATTCTTAATGGATATATTAATGACACTTTATGCTGACAGAAATGTGTATTATCATGGCCAAAATGCATAGGTTCTACATAATCAGTATGCAGTATATTGAAAGTAGGGCCACAGGGCAATGACGAAATACATGAAGCAGGATGTTTTATGAGTCACATTATGCAAATGCATAACTAATATTGTATACAGTTCTTTTGTATACTGTATATACAATATATATAAACAATATGGATGGATGGACGGATGGACATAAATATGTCCATCCATCCATCTATCCATTATCTGTAGCTGCTTATCCTGTTCTACAGGGTCTCAGGCAAGCTGGAGCCTATCCCAGCTGACTATGGGTGAGAGGCAGGGTACACCCTGGACAAGTCGCCAGGTCATCAC
>JANZLB010000021.1:8248894-8259416 GCA_026167865.1 Notarius quadriscutis
ATCTCCACGACATAATCCCCCTTCGGTCCTTTCAGCCAGCGGGGGATAAAAATTGTGAGGGAAGTTGATTTCTGAAAGCAAGCACACCTTGATGAAATTGCCAATGGACAAGTTTGTTAATAATCAAGGGCATAACTCTGGTAAAATTTGCCCAAATTAAACAACATTTCAATATGCATATAACCGTCATATACCAAAGCCTTTTGCCAAGTTTGGTGAAATTCCTCCACAAATTGTGAGAGGAGTTGATTTCAGAAGGGAAACACACTCTCATGAAATTGTCAAATTATAATGTTGTTAATCAAGGGCTGTAACTCTGGTAAAATATGACTGAATTTAAGGAAATTAAAATATGCGTATTACCGACATATAACAAAGAATCCTGCCAAGTTTCGAGAAATTCCTCTAAAAATTGTGAGAGGAGTTGATTTCAGAAAGGTGAGCACCTTTCCCGGGACAGACGGACGGATGGACAGACGGACAGAAATCGCCATGACATAATCCCGCTTCGGGCCTTTTGGCCAGCAGGGGATAAAAATGAAACGTGAAATAAGATTAGCTAGCTAGCTAGACTTTATTAATCACAAGTTGTGAAATTGTGATGTTACAGCAGCAAGTTATCAAACTTACGAAAAGACACTGAACAACATAAAATAGAATTTAAAAAAAAAATCCCAAGAACAAGCCGACTATACAATATACAGATAAAAATGTAATGAAAACACCAGAAAAATCATTTGAATAGTGTTAAGTGAAAAGTTTTACTATCAACCTCTCACTCTCTAGCTCTCATAGAGTTAAACAGAATTAGCAAAAATATTATTACAGAATATTAATATAATGTTCAAAAGGAAAATACAGAACGCAATTCAAAGAAAATGCTTTGAAACTCGTTCAATTTTTCTATGACATACCACTCATGACTATTTGTCTTTTTTTTTATTTCGATAAATTAAAGTTTACTTCAGGGTGTCAAAATTTTTGCATTTGACTTTATTTAGTTCACAGCAGATTAAAAATGGACAAGAACAAGCAGAAATTCTGGTTAATAAAAATTATTCTAGATGAAACAAATGGAAAGGAAAATACCAGAAGTACAAGTAAAGCTTTTTTTTTTTTGGCTGAAAGACAATTTGTCTGCATGTTTGTGTGGCGGAGATGAAAAACTTCTGGAAATGCTACAACTCCATCTGAGATCGCTCTGAAAAACAACTTTCTGTAAACACTGAAATATCATTACGTGTTATTTAAGCTGCACTTTTCCTTCACGAGCCTCTGTGAGAAGTGTGAGCTTTCAGTGCGCTGGGCGTTCATTAGGGTTAAGGTGAGCGACTCTTACGTACTGTTTACTGCATGTATGATGTAACTGGAATGAACAGATCTGTTAACAGAAGGGCAATTGTTCCATCTCTGAAAATGGTCTCAAACTGTTTGTGTAGCACACACACACACACACACACACACACACACCCCTCCAGGGCTCACTGCTGTTACTGCTGGTGTATTGACATCACTAAGCCAATTCATTTATCACAACAAACACAGAGAAGTTAACAGTCGCGCCAACACACAGTAATGGTGCAATATAACATGATCACAGAGTAATACAGAGAGAGAGAGAGAGAGAGAGAGAGAGAGAGAGAGCACCTACAGCTCCCTCCCTCTCTCCCTCTAAAGTTCTCTCTCTCTCTCTCCCCCCCTTGTTCTGTCCCTCTATCTATCTATCTATCTATCTATCTATCTATCTATCTATCTATCTATCTATCTGTCTGTCTGCATCTGTCTCTCTTTCCCTCTCTACTGTTCTCCCCGACTCTCTCTCTCGCTCTCTCTCTCTGTCTGTCTGTCTGTCTTGTCTGCATCTGTCTCTCTCTCTCTCTCTCTCTCTCTCGGATCTGTCTGTCTGTCTGTCTTTCCCTCTCTACTGTTCTCCCCAACTCTCTCTGTCTGTCTGTCTGTCTGCATCTGTCTCTCTTTCCCTCTCTACTGTTCTCCCCAACTCTCTCTGTCTGTCTGTCTGTCTGTCTGTCTTGTCTGCATCTGTCTCTCTCTCTCTCTCGGATCTATCTATCTATCTATCTATCTATCTATCTATCTATCTATCTATCTATCTATCTATCTATCTCTCTGTCTGTCTGTCTGTCTGTCTGTCTAGAGAGGATATTACATGGTGAAATGAAGATAATCTTTGAGGGGTAAATACATTTCACGAATGATGCCACAGTTGTGTGTTCTCATGTTCGAGCCACTGTGAGACATTCAGCCTGCCAGAGTGACTACATGACTGTGTCCAGGGCAGCATAAGGACTGAACGGCTACTTCCTCTTTCTCACAGTGTCAGTTAACATATGTTGTGGCATGCACAGAATATATATTAAAAAAAAAAGACAGATCCTCACAGAGACACAGTTGGCCCCAGAGGAATAGGTTTATTGTCATTTACAGCCAGGAAGAATACTCCAATGACCAATGTTTGCATGCCATTAAATAGGTCCCTGCACAGGGCTAGTTTTTGCTGAGTGGTTACAGCTAAATAAAGAACTTCATGCTTATTTGTCAAATAAAGATACAAGGTTTCCTAAGCCTGTAACAGCTTCCCCAGACAAAAAAAAAAACATTCACACCTATCAGCAATTTCCAGTCGTCCGTTAACTGAACTGCATGTCTTTGGACTGTGGTGGAAACCAGAGGACCCCCATGCAAATACAAGGAGAATGTACAAAGTCCACACAGAAAGGCCCCCCATCACCCACTGGGCTCAAACCCAGACCCTTCTTGCTGTGAGGCAACAGTGCTAACCACTGCACCACCGTGTCATCTAACTCATTAATAAAAGGACAAAATTAAATGATTCCCCATACAGCATCATTCTATAATGTGTTATGATGCTTTCCATGTTGACTTCCTTTAGATCATTATGTCAAGTGCGTTATGTAGATTTTCTCTCACTGTATATTTGAACGAGTTTGTTTTTAATGTTTCATGTCTCTGTAAAATTAATTCTGCTCTATGTATTTACCAATTCTTCTCTTCTTCTTCTTTTTCTTCTTCTTCTTCTTATTTTTAAGTAACACTGGTTTTAAACTTGTATTGATCAGTTTTGAAAACGGGATGTAAACATATAAAAAATTATCTGGAGATACACAGTTCTGCTGAAGGTTGAGTTTGAGTGAAAAAAAATTGAAACCTGCAGTTCTTCTATCCATTTTGTGTGAAAGCAGTGAAAAATTATACACAGTTCAGTCCATATAGACGACTGTTGTGCGATTTGTGTGAAGAGTTTTGAAAATGTGAACACATTATTGAGTACTGCATTTAAGTAAATATAAAAAACTGTCACTCAGGCGTAATGCAGGAAGTGAAGATGGTGGTCACTGACAGAAGAACAACAGAAAAAGGTGTGAAATTCACACAAGTCTGTTTACAGTCCAGAAGAGAATGAAGAAGTGACATACAAGATACAGGAAAATAACTTCTCTTACACTAATATGCATTCTTGAAGATAAATTCAATAAGATAGTGACCTGTAAGAGTTCTGTAAAATGTACAATAATTCGAGAAACACTTCATACATGCCTCAAAACCAACTCATTCTACCAGAACACAAGCAAAGTTCCTCTCTCTCAACAAGAACCCTTTATCACTTGCAACCAATGACTTTTTGCAGGGAGTAAATACAAAAAACAGAAACTATAGAAATTCTAAGAAATTATCAAAACTATGTACATTTGCTATACATACAGACACACAGACACAGGACATATCACATATCACCAAAGTGCGAAAGATGTCCTTTAAATATATAATACAATAGAAAGTCATTGGAGCAGGAAGGGTGTGGTCAAGCGCGGTTTTCTGAATGGAGAGCAAGGTCAGAGAAGGTGAGTGGCAAAATGATCACACCTGTGTAATCAGGCGTGTGTGTATCCTGCAGTGACAACCAAGGGCTGAGATGAAGGGAGGGAGTTGAGAAGAGGAAAAAGCTTCCCTGCGTACTGTGATTGTATGCATGTGCGCACATGTGTAAAGGCATGTGTTGACAGCTGAAAAACAAAATTGTCCTGCTATTAACCTGCCTGTCCCAGTGCTCCGCCCCACACCAGAGACTGTTACACTGGTGCCAAAACCCGGGAACACTGAAGGGAACAGCCTGTTTGGAATCCTCACCCTTCAAGGACCTTGTCCATGGTTTCGCCACTGCCCAGCAAAACGCGCACCAAATACTACTCACCCTTTGCCAAGTACAGGAGCAATGCTTTGAAGCCCTGCTGCAGGCCAAGCAACAGGATCATCAGGTATTCCAGAACCTGCTCACATTGGTAGGCACTCATGGTGTCCCCCTCCCTCCCTCTCCTTGTGTTTCTGTGTTTTCCCCCTACCAGGTGAGTGATCCCTGAACCGTCAGTGCAGAAGTGAAGCCTGGGCTGGTGTGCTGGCACTGCAGGGAACCTGGGCATTTCCAGGATCAGTGCCATGCAATGGAGATGGGGGCAGTGGTTTGGATCCCTGATGCGCCAGATACCACTCTCGATTGGGCCAGAGTGGCTCATGGACAAAATCCTCTGTTCTCATACTGCCTATGCTATGGCCTATTTAGACAATATCATTATATCTAGCAATGATTGGCTGCAGCACCTAAAACACCTCATGACCTTTCTAGAGTGGTTGAGGCATGCACAGCTCACAGCTAACCTGAAACAGTGTGCGATTGGGCAGGTGGAAGTATGATATCTGGGCTTCCACTTGGGTCATGGGCAGGTGCGTCCCCAAACTGACAAGGCCACCGCCACTGGGACCTGCCCATGGCCCAAGGCCAAAAAAGAGTTCCTGTGGCTGGCTGGCAACGATTGTAGGTTTGTGCCTAACTGTAAAGATGTCTCTGGCCTGCTGACTGATCTCACTAAAAAGGGGACACCAGATCTGGTCCACTGGATGGAGCAGTGCCAACAGGCATTCACGAAGGTAAAGAATGCACTGTGTGGGCAGCCACTTTTACACTCCCCTGACTTCTCTCTCGCTTTAATTTTGCAGACAGACATGTCAGACAGAGAGCTGGGGGCTGTTCTGTCACAGATGGTAGAGGGCAAGGAGCACCCAGTGCTGTCCATAAGTTGCAAGCTCTCTGTGTAGGAGATGAAGTACAGTGCCATTGAGAAGGAGTGTCTGGCCATCAAGTGGGTGGTCCTCACCCTCCGGTACTACCACCCTTTGCTTGGATTACGTCCCACTCCAGTGGCTCCACCATATGAAGGATGCCAACATGTGGATCACCTGCTGGAATCTGGCCTTCCTGCCTTTCAAGTTCAAGGTGGTCAACAGGTCAGGGGTGCAGATGGTGGTGGTGGACTCTCTTCCCCACGGAGGTGGGAGTCTGCTGCAGGTTAGATGGCTCCCCGGCCTGAGTCAGGTGGTAGGGATATGAGGCAGCGGGGGTATGGTCAGGCGCCGGTTTGTGAATAGAGAGCAAGGCCAGGAAGGTGAGTGGCAAAACAACAACACCTGTGTCATTAATGGTGCATGCATGCATGTGTCTTGCACCCGAAGGCTTATATGGAGGGAGGAAGCAGAGAGGAGGAGAGAGCTTCCCTAAGTGCCGTGTGTGTGTGAGAGTGTGAGTGTGTGTGTGAGAGAGAGAGAGAGAGAATGTGTGTGCGTGCACAAATATATAAAATGTGTGTAAAAGCAAGTGTTGAAACCTGAAAAGCTTAAATAAAACCCAGCATCACCAAGCTGACACTTCCCCTTCATCTGCTCAGGTGTATCCTGCTGCTTTGGACAACTGCATCAGGTAAATGTACACAAAACACAATTTTGGCTTTCAGTTTAGTTACTTTAGTAGTGAATCTGGGGAATATCCTGGAAGCACTGGATGCAAAATACACAGAAATACACCTTGGATGGTATGTAGGTTGCAGGGATCCACCCACACACAAAATAATAACTAGAGGCCAGTTATCGTAGGCCCTCCACCTACTGGTGGGGTTTGGGGATTTTGGAATCTATTTCATTTCATCCTTTTTTTTTTTAAATGATTGGTTTAAACTTGTTTTGATCACTTTTGAAAACAGTGTCAACATGTGAATAATAAGCTGTAGACACACAGGGCTTTGTTGGAGGTTGTGTTCAAGCAAGAAAATAATTTATGAATTTTGAAAACTGAGGTTATTCAATCATTTTTGTGTCAAGGCAGTAAAAGTGGTACACAGTGATGGACATTCAGTCTACATGGACCATTGTTGTGAGTTTTGAAAACATGAACACAGTTTTGATAAATGCATGGAAGTAATTAAAAAAAAAAACTATAAATAAGGTGTCATGGAGGAAGTAAAGATGGTGGTCGCTGACAGAGATACAGCAGAAAAAGGCGTGAAGTTCACACAAGTCTATTTACAGCCAAGAAGTGACATGCTTCATATGAGTTCTTATAGAAGCATTCAATAAGACAGAGATTGCAATTCAGTAAATGTGTAAAAACATACACTGTAAATATGATAGAGATGTAAAATAATCTGACAGTAGAATCCTCCTTGTTCATTTGCCCACCTCTCTTCATCATTACATTTAGACTGAAGTTAATCAGGAAGAAAAAAGCTGAACAGGTCAACGTGTGTAAAATTTACTGCTGTCTTTGAACAATTTAACTAGAACTACATGCTGGTCTTGAAATTCTGCATTTTACTAACATTACATAAAGCCATAGTCAAATATTTCCATTGTGTGTTCATCTCTGCTGGCCCAATTAATATGATAACACTGTAGTACGTAAAGCTGGAGTTAATTAAAACTCTCAATGATAAACATTTTGCAGTGTTGGGTTTGGATGTTCAGGAACAGGGCTGAACTACGGCCGACTGTAAACCCAGTCTGAACAGAAACCACATTAACTAAACACAAAGCAACTGAACTAAGAACTGGCCAATATTCTCTCTCCTTTCTGTCAGAGAAAATAGAAAATATCTTCACTCACCTGCAGCGACATGAAACACAACAGACACTAGATACAAGCACTTCATCATGACTGATTCTTCTGCACACACACCAGTCCCTCAAAGTCAAACACACACTCTGTCACACTGCCTGAGTGTCTCTCTTTCATATAGTTTGGTTTTCAGGAAACCACAACCACCACTATGTCATTTCTCCTTTTGAAAATCTCTTTCATCACTCTTTCCACAATTCAACTTACCTTTAATATATAGTATTGATACTTATTCAGTTATTTTCTCATGCGGTGTTTTTTTCTCACTTCATACTATATTGTACTGTAACTAAACAGGGAAACAGGAAGCAATCGGGGAAACACAAGACAGGTGTGGACTGGAAAGATGCACAGTAGATCACAGACAGAAAACACTACTTCCGGTAGTCGTTGAGAAAGGCGACCTGAGGTAGTGTTTGAGGTCAACCAATCAGAGCATGTGCCATAAATAACTCTGCGTACTACGTCACACCGCGGGAAAACCGAACTTACAATATCTCAGGTTTGAATTTTAAAAAATAGTGAAAGTGCAAATAAAAATACAAATAAATTTCATCGATAATTTATGTATTGATTCAACAATATCAAAAGCTGTTGTCAGTATATTTCATGTGACAATGTGTTGATGTTCAAATAAAATGTTTGATGATAATTATATATCTCTATGTTTTTCTTAATTCAATTATGGCACATGCTCTGATTGGTTGACCTCAAACACTACCTCAGGTAACCTCTCTCAAAGGCTGCCTGAGGTAGTGCTTCCTGTCTGCAATCTACCGTGCTGAGGACGGGAAATCAGTGGAACAACCAAGGAAGAAATTCTACTGTGAGAAGCCTGCCCTCTGCTGGTCTGGCAAGGAATTATCCATGGTGACAAATATCGTGATATTTTTATTTTTCATGCTTTCATGCTGAAGTTCCTTTTATTGTCATTTTGTGTATTTCCAGACATAAAAACAAAATAACATTTCTCATTAAACCAAGGGGGAAAAAAGCAAAATTGGTCTGTGTTCTCAGGGAGGGAGGGGGAGCATACTCTCTCAACCCTGTCAATTCCAGTGACGCTCACTAATCATGTGTGTCTATGAATTCAGGCCTACGGCAGGAGTCAGATTGCTCTTTCCTCTGAGTGCAGTGGGGGAAATAAGGCCGGGCTGGCGGACACTGACTGGTAATTTTTGCATTTGCCCGTCTGTGTTTCAAAAGCATCAAACCAGATGATCCATAAAAATTGTAAAGATATGAGTCTAATCTATTTCTAATTTTCTTCCAAATTTTACACTGGTTGAATACATTACGTTGCAACATGGCCTGTGATTGGCTGATTGCACATGCTCTCGAAGAATGACAAATCACCTCTCATCAGCGAGTAGGAGTGCATTCTGGCATGACAACACACGATACTTTTATCAGCTGGGTAGGTTTACCACTAAACTTTAAAAGAAAATAGACAACTCCAGCTTTTGGACCCTGAAAAAGTGTTTTTTTTCCATCATATTTTAACACTCTGGGGTCGAGAGCTTCCTTTAAACCTTGCTGGCGCACTAGCTGTACAGTAGACCTACAAATTCACTGAGCTCTTTGCAGACCAAAGTTACATTCATGACTGGTCTCATTTTCAGTGACAATAAAGATAACCTATGAAATATTTAAGTAAAACGACACTGCGTTGTAAATTAAGTTGTAAGATTGATAATCCAAGCAGTGGTTAAAGTGCACCTGACAGCAAAACACATGTTAATTTGTTAATTTCAGCCATATTGAGTTGAATAAAATGACAGATTTACTTCACACATCGCGCGACAGAATAGTAACAAACATCGTTTTGAATGGCCCGCCACGCAGATAAATCGATATCATGGCGAGCCAACCCACGGCCGAGGAAGAAGGCGGATATGACGTCACATGCAGAACCGCTGACAGACATTTTCTCAACTTCTCGTTGTTCACCAGTGCTTTGCAAGTGAATATTTTTGCGTCTGACTCGTGGATTTTGGTGAATATGCCTGCTCGTTGTGTGGCTGGGTTTTGCTCCAACACCAGGGAAGCCGGGTATAGTCTGTTTACCTTTCCCAAGGATCCCATCAGACGCGAAGAGTGGGCAAAACAAGTGCGCCGGACACGGGACATGTGGACTCCCAATGACAGGTGGGCCTCTGACAGACATGTGACACTTGTTTGATTAGTTGTTGATTGATGATTTTTCGGTGTAGATCTCCATCTTGTAATGAGATATTTACTAATAAATAATAGCAATAGGTGAATTTGTTCATGATTCAAAGTTCTGCCACAGTTCCGCTGCAATACCGTGTTGGCTGGACCTTATAGGCCTAACATGCAATTGAATTTCATCAGTTCATAGAAGTTTTTATTCTTATCAAATAAAAATGTGAGAAAACGGCCCAAATCTAAAAGACCATGAACTTTCAAGAGAGCATATTTTTTTAAAAGGAAATCAGTGCGGTAATATTGTCCGCATGCCCCCCCGAGGACTAGATCTATTATTATTATTATTATTATTATTATTATTATTATCATTATTATTTTACCATTCAGTGTTTTGGAGCCTCCCGATGTCAGCTGGGATCACGACGTCCTCTGCATTGGTCCTGTCGTTGTCTGTGTCCAAGTCGGAAATCTCGCCTTCTGCAGGCAAATTGTCCAGATACGGCTCAAAACAATAAGGCAAAATGCCACCCACTGCTTCATGTAATCAGACATGTCCAGTGTCAACCACAAAAAGGGCCTCAGTTTCTGAAGACTGGTCAGAAAATCACTCCGTTTCGTCGGCCATAGCTGTCTGAAGGCCGAGCAGTTGTTCTGCATGTGACGTCACGGCAAACATGGCGGCCACTGACAGCGGCTTGGTGCTCGGCCAGATTGATGCAACTGCGCACAAAGACAAATCTCCTGATTTCGTTCTGTCGGTGGTTAGTTCTATCATGAAAGTGATCAGTGGTGTTTGTAGTTTTATTACAGAAACCTATTTTAAAGCATAATTTTGCTGTCAGGTGCACTTTATGTAGCTCTCATCACGACAGACACGGATCGGTTTCTTTTTAACTGGCATTTATTTTGTCTCTTCTCCCATCGTTCATGCTGTTCAACATGCCATTCCATTTATGCCATGAGAACTGTACAAATATACAGATGTATATCGGCTCAAACAAAGACCATACATCAGGGGTCACCAACCTTTTTGAAACTGAGCTACTTCTTGGGTACTGATTAATGTGAAGGGCTACCAGTTTGATGCGCACTTTTGAAATAACAAATTTGCTCAATTTACCTTTAATTATATATTATTAATCAATGATATTCATCTATGTGAAGACACTGATCATGTGTTCTCACAATAATCATCAATGATTTAACAAGGTAGGAAAGAGATCAATATGCAACACTATTTCTATAAATCTCTGCAAGTATTTACATTTTCAAATGATCACTTCAACAATTTAACAAATCATGCACTACGTTGAACCATGTTTGTACAGATTATCAATTATGTAACATACAAAGATCAATTTTCAGAACTTGTCA
>JANZLB010000021.1:8768836-8780863 GCA_026167865.1 Notarius quadriscutis
ATCACACCGAGGTGCTCGCTGAGCGCCGATATTTATTAGTTTGGTCCTGTGTTTCCTTTCCTTCGTATATAACATAATGTCTTTTCTTCTCGCTTTCTTTCTGTTACTGTAGTCAGTTTTTCACGTTTCATTCGCACATTCACGTCCTCCATTTTCCTCTCCGGTTTCAAATTTGTATCCCACAATGCCTTGCGCAAACAGGGAAAGCCCACCACGTCATGCATGATGTCGTATCTTGAATTGGGCCATGGTGAAGCAGGAAAAAATAGCGGAGAATTTAGGGCCACATGGCTGTAAATTCATTAATTGTTCTATTAAAAAAAAACTAATAAAATTTGAAGTCTGTGATTCAAATTCAGTAGCTTTCAGTCCACTAAACAAAAATAATTGGATGTCGGGGAAAATTCTTTTTATGACCTACACTTGACAAATCTGAAAGGCAGTCTAGCTTTAAATGATGCAAAAGAAACAGTTTTAGGTTTTAGGGTATGGGGGAAGACGGGAGCGTAGGTAGGTTGAAAGCAGAATAAAGCGTGACATGTGAACTGATTCATGGAGCAAAACCATCACTGAGATGTTATGAGCAAATCTGATTTCTGTTTTTAGATCTTTTCGGTTGTAATTTTTTTTCTTTTTGAATTCATGTAAAATGCAACTGCATTTCTGTTTAGATAATGTTACTTGTGTGTTGTTCCAGTGATTCTGATATTTAAAAAAAAAGAAAGAAAGAAAAAAAGAAATCAAGAAACAGCAGCTCTGTTGTTAGGGAGATGCAGACCATTCTTTTATGCATGGATATTAAACTAAGTGTGTAGAAAAACTGCAGGATTATTCGTCCGTCTTGGCCAAGGAGAGGGGGAGGAATGAAGTCACATCAAATGGGTGGGATCGGATTCAAAGGCCATCTGAGTTTTTATTTCCTGTGCATTTTTTTTGTTGTTGCTTTACTTTTTTTCTTCTCTCTTGTTGAAACGCATGCGTTGTATTCTCTCCTCTCCTCTTCTCCGCCTCTCCTTACGTTGCATTTAAACTGTATATATGAATCGAAACCCTAAAGGTGACGGAGGGTCTCGGTCGCCCAGCTCTCTGTACAGCATCACACTGTGTGTGTGTGTGTGTGTGTGTATTTTCTTTTCACTCTGCTTTTATGATTTACTCTGTTGTCTATTGACCCCATAGTCTGTTGCGCCAGGCGGCCGACCCCCTCCTACCCGCTGTTGTCATCTTCTTGAGTCGGAGTGGAGTGTTGGAGGGCGTTTTTTTTCCAAGCCCCCAGTGGCAATGTTTCTCTCCCTCCTCTGGTCCCCGAAAAATCAATCAGAAAACAAGTGTCTTTGTGATGGTAGAAGACAATCAATTTCCAATGAGGAGGAGAGAGAAAGACAGGAACCAAAAAAAAGGGAAAGAAATTAGAAGAAAGAAAGCTTGGAAAAGAAAAGGTAGAGTCACTGTCAAGTGGCTGAGATGTAAAGACCGGGAGAGGGAGCTCCTCAGAGAGATGACAGAGTTCTCCTCCAAACACTGACCTTCAAATCCTATTTAAAAAAAAAGTAAAAAAGTCACAACATTTGGTTTTTAAGGATTGCTCCGAATCACCTCTGTAGCCTCTGATTCACATATTCTTAGTTTGCAACCACGTGACTAAAACTGCTTGCATCATTGACCGCCGCCATGTTGGAGGATATACAAAGAGCCTTCACTGGGCGATGAGGCTGCAGTATTTGAGGTAGTGGATTGATATGAATCTTATTCGATTGACTCTGTGATTATTTAGGAAGATTCTTCAATAATTTTGCGTTTCTTTCTGCGCTCTATACGCCTAGCATTTCGAGCTACCACTTTAGAACCGTCTTTGATTTTGTTGCGGCCCATATTTTGTATCAGAGCCCAGTCTGGATCTGTAAAATTGTACAGATCAGCTGGTTTCTTTCCCTAACGGAAAGAAAAAGCAAAATAAAAGCAGTGCCATCAAAAATTATATACAGCTCTTTTTAAAATGAAATAATCGCAGAAGCCTTTGACTGTTGGCTCATGCACTCGATGATCACGGCGAGTTTCTGCACGCCCAGGTTATTAAACGATCCAATATTTCTTATGGATTGCGATCGATCATTAATAACTAGTTTGTAGCACTTACCATTGATAAAATTTTCACTGCAGACTCGTGTGGTTTTTGCTTTCTCGTCGCTTAGATCAGCCCGGTTTATATTAGACAGCTGTTGATATCTACGCTCCGTGGACAACTCTTGTTTTTTCTCCTTGATTATTTATAACTGTTGGAAGTCTAAAGAACTTACTGTAAGTCCCCTTGTCCCGAATAGAGTTGTGCTTGCATCCAGTTACAGCACAAAGAGTCGGCATAGTGAAGAAACAAAAGGAATTCTTGAGCGTAACAACCTCTCTTATAGTAAATATGCGTTGCATGAGTTTGTGTTTATCCTCCAACACGGCCCATTTCCGGTTCAAAGCCTCATGCATAATTAGCTATGACGTCACGTGCAAACGAAGAATACTGGGTCTGTCCACGCTTATTAAAAGTTTCAAAGTAAGTGCTGATCTAGACATGAGAAGAGTCGATTTCTCATTTTATTTCAGTAAGAGTGATTACACTCATTAGCAAGCTTAGTCTGAGACCTTTAATAAACACCAGCCATTAACACACAACCCCCAACATGACATTTCCCTTCACACGGATATTCATAAAGACCTCCCACTTTCCCACGGACTCGTCTGGAAATGAACGGTTCGGTCCAAATCAATCTGATTTACACAAACATAATCGGTTGATGTGAAATAAGTGAATAACATTACAAAATTCAGCCCTTTAACCCTTTACTGAACTGTACCAGTGTCACCAAATCCTTAGAGAAAGTAAAACAGTCCAATTAGAGCATGTGCTTTCGATGATTTGTCAATTTAGGCAACAACATCCACTGAAAAGTACCATTAGAGAGAAGTCACATGACCTTTACGTGTTAAAAATCATATGATTCATGTGAGAAATTTACACGTAACTTTTAGACGTTTCACATGTTCTGTTTCACACGTTTTCTGCATGAAGTGGATTTTTTGCGAGGTGGTATTGTGTTTTATTCACATGATTTTTTTTTTACATGATTCGTTTTTCCCGTATTTTTTTTTTTTAAATATGTGGTTAATTGATTCCCACATGTAATTTTTACACAATTTCTTTCCACATGTGATTTTTACATGATCCATTTATTTTCATGTGATTTTTTTACATAATTAATTTTTTGTGTTTTCCACTCCATGACTTATTTTTTCCACGTGATTTTTACGCAATTCATTTACTTTCATGTGATTTTTTAACATAATTTTGTGTTTTCCCCTCCACAACTTATTTCTTTCCACATGTGATTTTTATGCAATTCATTTATTTTCATGTGATTTTTTTTACATAATTAATTTTTTGTGTTTTCCTCTCCACAGCTTATTTCTTTCCACATGTGATTTTTACGCAATTCATTTATTTTCATGTGGTTTTTTTTTTACATAATTAATTTTTTGTGTTTTCCCTCCACGACTTTTTTCCACGTTATTTTTATGCAATTCATTTATTTTTATGTGATTTTTTGACATAATTTTTTTTGTTTTCCCCCTCCATGATTTTTTTCCACATGATTTTTCATGTGATTTTTTACATAATTAATTTGTGTTTTCCCTTCCACGACTTATTTCTTTCCACATGTGATTTTTACATGATTCATTTATTGTCATGTGATTTTTTTTTTACATAAAATTTTTGTGTTCCCCCACAGAATTTATTTCTTTCCACATGTTATTTTTACACAATTTGTTTTCACAAGCAATTTTTAAAAAGACTAATTTCTTTCCATATCTGAATTTTCACATGATTCATTTATGTTCGCATGCTTTTACACGGTTAATTAATTTCACATGTGATTTTTACATAACTGATTTTTTTCCACACGCGATTTTTCCACAATTTGTTTTCACAAGCAATTTCTAAAATACTCATTTCTTTCCATACATGATTTTCACACGATTAATTTATTTTCACATGATTTTACAGTTAATCAATTTCACATGTGATTTTTACGTGATTCATTTCTTTCTATACATGATTATTACACCCAATCCATTTATTTGTTTATTTAATTATCCACTTTTTCACGTGCTTTCATTTTTCAGATGATTCACCTCTGAATGTCTCATGTGAATCATTCTTTTTCACGTTTGATCACATTACATCACAGGCATTTAGCAGACGATCTTATCCAGAGCGACGTACAACATACCCAGAGCAGCCTGTGGAGCAGTTGGGGGTTCGGTGCCTTGCTCAAGGGCACTTCAGCCATTCCTGCTGGTCCAGGGATTCAAACCGGTGACCTTTTGGTCCCAAAGCTGCTTCTCTAGCCATTAGGTCATGACTTCTACATATTATTCTGCTCACACATGACATGAATGTGATTTTTCTCTGAAGGTAACTAAAGCTACAAATCTTCCCACCCTCGTGACACACTAAAGGTACAGTTCAGCGTCATTTTTTCACGTGTGCTATAAAGTGTGTGGTGTCTGGAGAAGAGACTGAGGAGTGAAAAATAATTTTGCACAGAGAGCTATGCAAACACCCCCTACCCTTTTTCTTTCTATTTCTCATGCTCACACCCTACACCCGTCCATCGCGTTCCTTCCTCCGTCCATCCACAGTATTCCTCGACATCACTTCTCACTCAGGGTATTGGGATTAAATGCCTGGAGGAACAATCACAGCACAGTGTATAATCACGGGAATTCAGTCATGGCCGTCACGCTGTTTCCATATGGGACGGAATTTCAGCTTTAATTTTCAAAGAAGTGCCTATGCTACATGCACCCATGCTCATCCACCCTATCAGGTTTCTCTCTGTTTCTCACCCTAGGTGGCACTATAGGCAAGGACTTATGACCCAGATGAGGAACTGGAGCTCAGACCGTACACAAGCTAATGTGAGTCAAACCTGCTTTTAGAGTCATAATAGTTACACCACTGGAATTGGCATTGGAGGTTTCAGGATTATGAAGAAAGTTGCAAAAAGAGAAAAATGTTGAGAGAGAGAGACTGGTAGAGAGACAGAATGATGAGACAAGTAAGACAGTCAGACACATGATCTTTGCACACGTGATCTGCACTATGAGAGTGCCTGTGGGAACCAAAGATTGTAGGACTGACAATCTAAACTGACCTCTCCATCTCTTCATTCATGCATCCTGCAGTGACCCAGTGATGAATCTCTCTCTCTCTCACACACACACAAAACACAGAGCGTTGTCATTTTCTCGGAGTCTGTTCTCTCGGTCTTGATCTCTTTGGTACAGAGGGCCTGTACAGTTCCTTATGTTCATGTGTTGTGTCCTTTAAAGAAGGCAAAAACTGAGTAATAATTGTTACAGAACATAAACGAACTAAAACAACTAGTATTGATACATAAATCGATTGTGTGTTTTTGGTTGATTAAATAAAGAAGCAATTGGAAAACAAAAGCTACCATCTCTGACTTTCACTTCTTCAGTACAGGCATAACAAATTAAAGGTGCAGTCTGTAAGTGCTTCCAGACCTCTAATGATACATGAATTTCAAATATGACTCACATCAGCTTAACCAAATACAGTATTCAGAATTAACATATAACACAGTACTGTGCAGAAGTCTTAGGCACCCTATGCTTTTTTCATATAAACTTTATTATAGAGTTCTATTTTATGACTTCTCCATTATCGAGTCAAAACATGACAAAAACGTTTTTGAGTTCCAAACGTTCGTTTTTTTTTTTCCAGCACAAAATTAAACGTTACAGGGAAAAACAAGTTTGGATCTGAGCAGCATATTATCGTACACTTCTAAGAGAGCACTTTCTTTTCAGATTAAAAAAGAAAACATAATGAAGGCTACTGGGTTTTGGTGCAAAATGAAGAAGCGAGTGTGACAATCAAAGTGTCCAGAAGAACTGGGGCTGGTTCTGGAAGATGCTCAGTAAAACCTACAGCTCATTTCCATACCTATAGCTCAATTTTTTTTTTAAGCAAAGGGTCGTCTCACACCAAACATTGACTTCCTTTCATTTATTATGGCTTACTGGTTACCATTTATAGCATATTTTAACATTGAAACATTTCATTTCATTATTTTTTAAGCCATTTTAAGGTCAACAGCATTTCTTTGCATGTGCCTAAGACTTTTACACAGCACTGTATATTACAGATATAATATAAAGATAACTGAAACTTTCATATGCATTCTTATGAATTGCATAGTCATGGGCTGGACGGGACTACAATTTAATGATTCACTTCCAAACGATCTGTTTAGACCTAATTTAGATCTAATCCAGACCACCCATGCTCCCAGAATGAGCTAATACTTGATCCATGTAATCCTCTAATTTTTCAGGATGTCTAAAAGTCTTCCTTAGCTATTATTTGTTAATTTATCAAAGCGTCCATGTATATAAACTTGTCCAAACATTGCTGCAACGTTGTTTGAGTTCTACAGATCTTAACACTAACGTTCCCATAATGTTTTGTCTAGCTGGGAATATTTTGTAAGTAATAATAACGGTAAGAATAACGTCATCAAACAAACCATTATTATACCTTGCAGGAATGTTATTTTAGGAATGTTTGTCGAACGTTGTAATAATGTTCTCTGTTTTCATTTAATTTATTTATTAAATTAATCTTCTTAAATGAATCTAATTAATCTTAATTTAATTTAGTCTAATTCATCTTTAATTAAATTAAATTAAATTAAACTTTCATGTAATTTATGTATTAAATGACTAAATAAGTTGTGAATTGTCTTTCACAGACATAACATTCATGGTATAATGCTTGTAAATATTACATAGCATTTCTAAACATTTTGACAACATTGCTGCAACATTTCAAGTTCTATGAATATTAACACTAATACTCCCATAATGTTAGGGTGGGGTTTTTTGTTTTGTTTTTTGTTTTTGTCCAAATGGGAATATTGTGTATATAATATAAAAGCAATAATAACAGCATAAAAGGAATCACTGTTTAAGCCAGAACCTTACAGTAATGTTATATTCGGGGATGCAAGAACATTGATAGAATGTTCTGAAAACATTGTAATAATGTTCTGTGTATGTTTTTTTGTATGAAATGCCTAAATAAGGAGTGAATTGTCTTAAACTGAATTTACATGGACTTTGATTTTAGGCTGCAAACATTCTTAAATGGTGTCTGTTTTTTGGTCTTTTATAAAATTTAAGTATATCTGAGTCAAATTGAATTTTACACACCCTAGATAATATAATACACAGTGTGAGAAATGAGCATTAACATGCTTATGTACCTTATATACCTTCTCATGATTTGTATATTGAAAATATACATTTTAACCAAACGTGGCTAAGCAACAGCAAATACTCTTGTTGGTTAAAGCCACTCTGAAGGTAAGGCCGTAGGATGTGAATTATTTTGAGAATTTTATTATATTTGGTATGTCATAACTACAAATTTGAAGAATGAATTTCAATTTAAGTGATAAAAGTAACACAGGCCCTGGTTTCAAATCACAGCTGGGCCAGGCAGCACTTTAAGTTAAGTGCATCCACACGGTGAAAAAGACACTTCAGATTTATTCGCGCTTGTAAATCGATTTGCCTGATTTATTAAATAGTGTCGTTTAATTTGAAGGAATAATCAACTACATAGCTGCTTTTGCACTCTCTCTCTCAGCTGTGAGGTTTCCCTGGCACTTATGGATGCCTGTTTGTCCTTCTTCCGCCTTAGCACATCATTCACTTGGCGGTTAAGAACACCGTGTAAACCATTAATCCCATAACCAGGTGGAGGGCTGGGAGGGTAAAAATCCCTCCGCTCACTGGTGCGTACACTTAGCCTCCTCCGGCGTCCTTTCTCAAGTGCCCCCCCCCCCCCCACCCGTTTCACCACCACCACCGCCACCACTCTGCTCTGCCCTCTTGGCGTCCCTCATTTCCCTCCTCTTCCTTCTTTAGCCCTTCACGCTCTTGCTGTTGCTTTTCCTTTTTTCTTTTCTTTAAACATTCCAATATCTAATTGGTAATTATGTCAGTTGGATTGATTCCCCCCGTGCTTAGCCTCCCTAACTCCTCCCCCCCACCACCACCGAGGCTTGGGGAGTAATTGTGTATGAATGTTTCCTCTCAGCAAGCCCACCAGAAAAATAATAAATCAGACCCTCTCATTTCGCGCTTCGGAGAACAGACTTCAAATAAAAAAAAAAAAAAAAAACCAGACTGGGTCGCTGCGCTGCGCTGCACCACACCACACAGACTTCCTAACAGACCAGACTCTCTGAGTCCCCTTTTGTCTTTTCTTTAACTTCCATAAACACTTATACACACACGTGTACATGTGTAAATATGCCGGATATTTGTTTAGCCCTTCCTGGATGCCACCCATCACTATTTCACTTTTCCCTTTGTGTGGCCTCATAGTTCCCATGGCAATGTGTGGGCTGGGTGGCATCAAGGGGGGTGGAGGAGGATACAGGCATCAGGGTCCACCCTCTGGCGCGATGCAGTTCACCAAAGAGACCAGGGTACTCATTAACCCACCTCTCCTTCCTGTTAAGCATTCTCTTCCTCACTCGATGTCCCTTGCTTTTCTTTATCTTTCTTTTCCTCTCTTTCCTTGAGCCAAGTTCATCTAATACCACATCATCCTCTAACTGTATTCAAATTTTATAAACTCACGTGCATCTATGTAGTTTAAAAATCGCCTCACGATCCAAAATCCAGGAAAATTATTAATTTGTGAAGTGACAAATTACTATAAAGTGTGTGCTGGAGTGTGTGCAGCATCAGTACCCTACCTGTTACCATTCCTGTGATAGCCGAGGACGAGTAACCTGTCTGTCCGGCTGACGGGATGTGTGGAGGATATCCAGGGAGGGTGGAACTCACCATGTCTCGCCCTGTGTTTGTAAAAAAAAAAAGAAAAAGAAATGCTTATATGAGTATTATACACTCTGTGTGGTTGTGTTAGCATCCTGAAGATGGATTACGTTTCAAAGAAATGTTGCTGACGGGGATACAGTGTCAGAGCAATGCATAAATTAGTGTGAAGTAAAGCAAAATAAGATGTGCATGCCAATGCCCTTAACAAAAACACATCAATATACAGCTATATTTTGGGCCCATTGGATTATTTGCTGTGAGCAAATGTTGCATTTTGGACTTTTGTGGACCCAAGCACAACAGCACAACACAACAAATGGTCATAAAAAATACACAAAATGGTATGAAGGTGTGAAAATGGAGCTGATTTCTTTCTAGTTCAGACTATAGATTCATGCAACCTATCAGTGATAGTCTTGTCAGGTGATTACACTGAGATATAAAATGCTCCCTCGATTTGATCTCCATTTGGGCTGACATATCTGGAACATAAGAAGGTGCAGATGAAATACAGTTGGGGATGTAATGAACGTTGATTATTTACTCTACTGGCCATTTTTGTGATGTAATCCAGTGATATTACAGTAGATTTTCATGACTGTCGGGGAAGCTGTGGCCTAATGGTTAGCTTTGGGACCAGAAGGCCACTATTTGATTCCTTAGACCAAAAGGTCACTGGTTTGATTCCCTGGACCAGCAGGAATGGCTGAAGTTCCCTTAAGCAAGGTACCTAACCCCCAACTGCTCCCCAGACTGCTCTGGGTATGTTGTAAGTCACTCTGGATAAGAGCGTCTGCAAAATGTCATTAACGTAATGCTTCTAAGGGTACTGATAACTCGCTAGTGGGAGTAAAATGATATCTAAATATGGTTTAAAAAGGATATCTGATTCTTTTTTTTTTTTTTTTACCTGTGATAAGAGACTGGCTGCTGAACTGGCTGTACACTGGTGCATGATGGGGAAATGAGTTGAAGGTATGAGAGAAATGCATGGAACTGCTGCCACTGTTACCCATGGACACTGGCGATGGAGCCGAAATGGCGCCCATTTCCAAAAACGCCGAGTTGGCAATAATGTTGGGCGAGGGGCTTGAGCTGGCCCCGTCTGGTGACAGTTCCTGTTTCAGGCAGATGGGAAGGGGCTGTAGGGCATCTGAGGTGGAGCCGTGCATGTGATGGACAGGCGAGAGAATGAAATAATGGTGTTAACTTAACATGAAAGTGAAGTGGCAATGGGTTTTCCAAGTAACAAATAAAACTGTGATTCAAGCAAATGAAATAATGGAGAGCTTTGATTGGCATATGATGTGATACGCAAACCTCCGCACCTGCTTTTATGGGTCACTGTAATTAGCTCATTTTTATTTCATAATGCATGAATGAGCATGAGAGGGTAAAGCCACCCACTTAGCACAGTGACCGGCTTATTCATGCATAAGATTATTATGACAGGTATTGTGTTGAGAAATAATTGGGTTGGTTTTAGATTGTTTTTTTTTTTTTTTTAATCTGGCCAATCATCACCTGTCACAACTGTGTAGCCTTGGTGTGTTGCTAGGTTTCGACCAATGGCGGCGCTGGATGTTGCGAGGCTGCTCTTGCCTTCCTCTAGACTTCCGTTGAGGAGAGAGAGAGGATACAGAGACTGGTAGGGAAAAAAACCAAGCACGAAATAAAATAAATGTTGAGAATTTAGTCATGTATATACAGTATCTCAGTATATTTCATATATCATATGTCACAATGTATAGTAAAAGTCCTCTTCTGTGCCATATGTACCTGCTCAGACTTGCCAGCAGTGGTAGAACCAAACGTGTCGGAGGTGTAGTGGTGCCTCTCGAAGCCACAGTCCAGGTGCTGTGATGAGAAATGTTCAGGCCTCAGCTGCTTCCTCGGTCCACCACCACTGCCCTGAGAGTCCACGCTGTGCCGACAGCTCTCCTGGTCACCTAGGAGAAGATACAAACCATTGTACGCCAATAGGTCAATGAGTAATTGTTTGTTGTCACTGGAGTTGGCTGGTAACAGTAACAGTGCATTGAGTTGCATGATTACCTTTGAACAAAAACACTGAACAAAAAAGTTAATCAAACTGTAATTAAAGATGAAGGGCGTTCATCTTATTTGAGTAGAAAACACGCAAATAGAGGCACAAAACTGTGGCTTAAATCACTTGAGACTGGGATGGTTCCTTCAAGGATACGTCTTTTGGATCTTTTTATATATTCCCTTTAGAGCTTATTTCAAAGTACATAATTAGATGTTAGGGCTCATGGTTAAAGTGAAATGGAGTGCTGCATTCACACTATCATTGGTAGATTGTGAGTTCAAATCCCAATGATGCCACAACCATTCATGGCCAGAGTCTAGAGAGAAAAAATTGGTCATGATGCAAGCCAATCATGGGTGTCTGTTTAGCTCATGGATGTAGAGGAGGGTGAATAGTGCTTTCCTTTGAGTGTGTTATCCTGCCCTGTGCATTTTTTTTTCATAGCAGGTAAAAAAAAACAAAACAAAACATGTGGCTTTCACATATCTTGGCAGAAGTATATTTTAGCCATCATCCTCACTGGTTGGTAGCTGTCATATGATAGGAAGAGCTGGCTAGTGGGCTGGGAATTGGTGGCCAAATTAAGGAGGAAAAAAAAGCAGAAAATGTCCAAAAAAGAAAATATTCCATATTATTATTATTATTATACATATAGGACACTTTTCCGATGGAATAAAAATGTGTTTTATTCCCTTCTTGCGGGTTTCATTCATGTGGTTTGATAGCATGCAATATTGTTAGCATATCGCTTATCCTACATGTATTACATCACTCTACGTCTACCCAATGGAGAATGAATAGGGTTTCCAATATTGCATGGTTGAATAGGGTTTCCAATATTGCATGGTTGTCAAGATAACATGACGTCACATGTCGGAGACGTAAAACTTCCGCGCTAGCGAGCGACTGTGACAACAAACATAGCCACCAGGTTTGCTTGGTTAAATATGGAAGATTTTGAGAAAATTTTGAAAGAAAAAGACACGCTGAACACCTGAAAGGAATGTATAATAATAATAATAATAATAATAATAATAATAATA
>JANZLB010000021.1:8965938-8976443 GCA_026167865.1 Notarius quadriscutis
GGGGAAACCGGAGCACCCGGAGGAAACCCACGCGGACACGGGGAGAACATGCAAACTCCGCACAGAAAGGCCCTCATTGGCCACTGGGCTCGAACCCAGGACCTTCTTGCTGTGAGGCGACAGCGCTAACCACTACACCACCGTGCCGCTCTGGTTAATCTAATAAACAGATTATGCTGAGGCTCTCTGTAAGAAAATGTTTATTTAATGTTTATGGAAGGAATCTCCAGTGATAGTGCTTTATAACAGTCAGTAAGTTTTCCACCTTGGGGATATTTTCAAGGCAGAGGACTTCAGGTGTCTCAGGTTTATCATGACAAACTCAGTTTTTCTTGTCATATTAACTTCAAGACAGAAAAATAGAGGCAGGTGAGGATATAGCTGCTATAACAGTTGATAATTGATAATGGACTTATATAGCACCATTTCCATGAGTTCAGTAGTGCTGGAATCATCCTTTCTTACAGCAGAATAGCTGAATTATGAAGGATACAGCTCAACATGGGTGAGTCGAAGGCATACAAAAGCGCCACTGGCAGCCGTCATACTACTCGTGGTCAGATATTCACACCTATGGGCAATTTAGAGCAGCCAGTTGACCTATGCAGACGTGGGTAGAACATGCAAACTCCACACGGAAAGGCCCCCGTCGGCCACTGGGCTCGAACCCAGAACCTTCTTGATGTGAGGTGACAGTGCTAATCACTGCACTACTGTGCAAGAAGCATAACTTGCTTGTCCTGCAGACTTTCCACAACAACAAGAAATGCAACTATAGATGGTTTAAAAGTGCAACGTTCCTTTTATTAATAAATTAAAAATTGTAATCTTTGGCACGTCATTGTCCGAGTAGACAGATGAAATGTACTGTTATAAGTCTTAGTCTCTCAGGTTCAATGCCCGAACTGATAATCGCATCATCAGTTTTTCTTTGGCTAATCAGACACAAGGTACGCCGCCACTCTTGCCAGAGCAGTTGGGGGTTAGGTGCCTTGCTCAAGGGCACTTAAGCCAATCTTGCTGGTCCAGGGAATCAAACCAGCAACCTTTTGGTCCCAAAGCTGTAATAAGAAAATAGAGTTTCAGGGTGGTGAGGTTTCTTCACTTTATGTCAGGTTGTTGTTGATTATTTTTCCATAACAGCACAAGCCATTATGTTTTATTTCTTACTTACTAAAGTCCATACTGATATTTGTATTATCAAGCCAGGAATACAGGTCTTGTTAAAGGATCTATATGGATAATACGGCCCAATTAGGATGCTGTTTATGTTAGAGTCTTATTACCCCTTAGATAGCTATTTTTATGCACTTACTTGATTACGTGTGTGTGCTCAGTTGTGGAATATTACACTACCGAGGCCTAACAAGCCGGTGATATTCCGCATCAGCTTGTTTTCCCTCCTTACCTTTCGAATCAAACTTCAACAAATCCTCTAAACCTTCAGCACTTATTCTGACCAGGGCTTTAGTTGGATTACTGTTAACCAGTATGAATTTACAGTCAGATTTTATAGTCAGGTAGTCATGAAACGCTTATGTTTTTCCAGAATGAGTGCAAAAATGAGCACCAGGTGTCAGAAACTGTACTCTGGAGGCATGTGAGAAGAACGGTGAAGATCAGGAATTACGTCTCTTTGTAATTTGCAGTCAATCGGAAAAAAGGATCCCTAAACAGCCTGCAATGTTATCTGTCTGCTGTAACCCTGGAGACTGAATCTTGAAAATTGAATAAGTTGCTGAAGTCTTACAGATGTTATATGTTGCCTAGCAACTGTTTTTACTTCCCTCTCTTTCCCCTCCACCCTTCCTCTCTTGTTCTCTCTTTCTCTCTTCTTCCTTTCCATGCCTGTCAGAGTTAATTAAGTTACACAGGAGAGAATCTGGTAAAGGAGGCCCTGCTTTATTTATTTGCCTGGTTAATAATTCAGGCTAAACAGGGATAGTGTTTTAGGGTAGCCAGTCCTTAGAGGAAGCTGCTTTATGGACCTTGACTTGTATCTTTGTGCAAATGTTAGGGTTCCAGGCGGCTTTGTTTGTCACACTTTGGCTCGTTTCCATGGCCAGCCCCTCCCTCTGTGAAAGGTGAATCTCTTGACTGGCAGATCCATCCATCGCTCTGCCCAAGGGACACCAAACTGCTCTAATTAGGTCGCTTACTCTTACCTTGTAGGGCCACATCCCTGCTACGCCTTGCAGCGCCATATTCCCATCACAGAATGCCCTGTAGAGGCGAGAGGCTTAGTGGTGCCGGGCTGCACACCTGACTCGCAGCCTTTCTTTGTGCCCCGAATATATGGGTGTGACAGTTATCAGCGTGACAGTATACAGCGATGAGAAAATCTGAAACAGATAACGCATTAATATTGTGATACCAAGATAAGGGTTTTTAATTGTGCTTTCATGTGCAATGATCTAAAAAAATGTCACATTTTTAAATCAAGGTTGCAGACATTTTAAGGAACAATCATATCAGGTACAGTTCAGAGATAATACTGTCCTGGTAAACTACTGAAGGCTAAAAGTGATTTTTATAACAAGTCAAAAGATCTTGAGCAGTATTTTTTAAATTAAAAATGATTAAATACTCCCAGAAAATAGTTTCTGAAAACATAAATATTACCCCAATGTTCAATTAATTTCTCACTTTTATGGTTTACTTTGGGGTTTTTTTGGGAGAAAAAAACAACAACCTAAAACAAAACAACAACAACAACAACAAAACCCCTCACGAATGATATGGCACTAAGCAGATGAGCTGGTGTAGGCCATGGTGCAAACTAAGCAAGCTGAGATAAAGTAGCTATGGTGGTAATGTATCTATGGTGCTAACCAAGCAAGCTGAGGTAATTTAGCTGTGGTGCTAACCAAGCAAGCTGAGGTAATTTAGCTATGATGTTAACCAAGCAAGCTGAGGTAATTTAGCTGTGATGCTAACCAAGCAAGCTGAGGTAATTTACCTATGATGCTAACCAAACAAGCTGAGGTAATTTAGCTATGGTGCTAACCAAGCAAGCTGAGAAAAGTAGCTATGGTGCTAACCAAGAAAGCTGAGATAATGTATCTATGGTGCTAACCAAGCAAGCTGAGATAAAGTAGCTATGATGCTAACCAAACAGGCTGAGGTAATGTATCTATGGTGCTAACCAAGAAAGCTAAAGTAATTTAGCTATGGTGCTAACCAAGCAAGCTGAGATAATGTAGCTATGATGCTAACCAAGGAAGCTGAGATAATGTAGGTATGATGCTAATCAAACAAGCTGAGGTAATGTATCTATGGTGCTAACCAAGCAAGCTGAGGTAATTTAGCTATGATGCTAACCAAACAAGCTGAGGTAATTTAGCTATGATGTTAACCAAGCAAGCTGAGGTAATGTATCTATGGTGCTAACCAAGCAAGCTGAGGTAATTTAGCTATGGTGCTAACCAAACAAGCTGAGGTAATGTATCTATGGTGCTAACCAAGCAAGCTGAGGTAATTTAGCTGTGATGCTAACCAAGCAGGCTGAGGTAATTTAGCTGTGATGCTAACCAAACAAGCTGAGGTAATGTATCTATAGTGCTAACCAAACAAGCTGAGGTAATTTAGCTATGGTGCTAACCAAGCAAGCTGAGATAATGTATCTATGGTGCTAACCAAGCAAGCTGAGAAAAGTAGCTATGATGCTAACCAAGCAAGCTGAGATAATGTATCTATGCTGCTAACCAAGCAAGCTGAGAAAAGTAGCTATGGTGCTAACCAAGCAAGCTGAGATAATGTATCTATGGTGCTAACCAAGCAAGCTGAGGTAATGTAGTTATGATGCTAACCAAGCAAGCTGAGGTAATGTAGCTATAATGCTAACCAAGAAAGTTGAGGTAATGTATCTATGGTGCTAACCAAGCAAGCTGAGGTAATTTAGCTATGATGCTAACCAAGCAAGCTGAGGTAATGTAGTTATGATGCTAACCAAGCAAGCTGAGGTAATGTAGCTATGATGCGAACCAAGAAAGTTGAGGTAATGTAGCTATGGTGCTAACCAAACAAGCTGAGGTAATGTATCTATGATGCTAATCAAACAAGCTGAGGTAATTTACCTGTGATGCTAACCAAACAAGCTGAGGTGATTTAGCTGTGATGCTAACCAAGCAAGCTGAGGTAATTTAGCTGTGATGCTAACCAAACAAACTGAGGTATTGTAGCTATGATGTTAACCAAGCAAGCTGAGGTAATGTATCTATGGTGCTAACCAAACAAGCTGAGGTAATTTAGCTATGATGCTAACCAAGCAAGCTGAGGTAATTTAGCTGTGATGCTAACCAAGCAAGCTGAGGTAATGTATCTATAGTGCTAACCAAACAAGATGAGGTAATTTAGCTATGATGCTAACCAAACAAGCTGAGGTAATGTATCTTTGGTGCTAACCAAGCAAGCTGAGGTAATTTAGCTGTGATGCTAACCACATTAGTCGAGGTAATGGCTCTATGGCGCTATTCGAGTGAGCTGAGGTAATACTGTATATGCTATGAAGCTAAACAAGCTAAACTTTAAAAGATTTTTTGGATGTTGTTGGGATACTTATTGGTAGTTCTCTTGACATTATTTCTGTGAATCCTCAACAGATTAATAGAAATAAAACCAAGTTTCCACGCTTACAGGACTGGATTCCAGTGATGTACAAAACCACAGAAACAAATCTTCAAATTCCACTTATTTAATGTTTTTTTTTTAAAATGTATTTTAAGCCTCAATTCTGCATTGTAGGACTTATATTTTTTGAAAGCATTAAACCTCAAACATGATATTTAGTTGTATGGTTATCAAATATGGTTATCATATTTTTTTTTAGATTATTTACACATATGCAGTGGTGTTAGCGTAGCTTCTGCACAGCGTGATGAAAAAAAGAAAACAAATCCGTGCACAAAGCAGATGCAGTCAGTCAGGTTAACCTGATTCCAATGGCTTAAACCGTTTGTAAAGTCCTTTTACACCAAAGTGACGCCAGTGAAACAGCAGGAAGTTTGTCTTCCTCCTTCTTGAGAAAAAACAGTTGTCTTTTTCCTTTGTTGGACCAAGGATGGCATGAGATAACCAGTTCCTCTTCTGCTTTCTGCGTGTTTTGTAACAGAACAGAAAGACACAATCAAGATAATTTATTTAAACTCATGCAAATACTGTTCTTTACGATTGTCAGCAATGGTACTGGGTAAGAATAAGGCTTACGACGAGGTTTTATTTATCAAAGAAAATCTCACTTTAAGCAGCACTTAATCTCTCTCCACCGTGCCCGTAGTGTACGTGTGATTATTCTGGATGAAGACGTTTCTTAAGAAGTGTTTAGTTTACTTCATAATGGTAGGCTATGCGTATTTGTCCATCAGTAAATGTTTACAAGTGCCTGATTTTTTAAAATGAAAGATTATTATGATTTATTAAAATTATATAATTTGTTCCTCATGAGAGCACGACCGTGTTTGACTTTTGTGTCTTTCTGATCCTAAGCTTACATTTTTTTCCCTCAGCGTAAACTAAACAGGTCGACTTGCTTAAATTTTCCGAAAGGTTTGTGGCATCTGTGCAGCATCAGACCTGCTCAACCATAGATCCTTCCTTTTAATAAACCAGTCACACCTTTCATAGGACAAATGACACCGATTCATTTATAGCATACTTTTCAGAATTCATAAACATGTGGTCGCAAAAAACACATTTCCCATAAGCATTTATTGACGAAGTTCAACAACTGTTTTTCGGCTTCCATTACGAGCGAGTTTCCATAAACAGGTTTTCGAAAGTGTTCTCAGTTTATGACAAGTTTAGTGTTGGAATTCTTGTGGTTTATAATTATACAGGAGCTGCAGATATTGTAAATAGAGATTAGGTTGCAAACACAATTGTGTGTATTGCCTTTTTTTTTTTTTTAAGCTGAATCTTAACGCAATATTTGTGTTAAATGATTTTATAATGAAGTGTAGAAAATTGATTGGCTATTGATTGGTTAAATATAATATTGACTACAGTATTTTAACACAAGAAGTGAATTTTTATTCCAGTACTGTATTTGGGCCGTTCTTCGGTAACGGAATTACCTTCACAGCAAAATGTGGTATCTTTTTTAGTTGCAGTACTCAAGATAAATGGTATTAAATAAAACTTTCACAGTATATGGGGTAACTTTTGACCCTAAAAAGCAGAGAAAAATTGGCTATGTTTAACTCTGAACGCAGAATCTTTTATGAGGAAAGAAAAGTCAGGAACGGAATTATGTCAGAAAAAACTGAACTTTCACTTCTTAAAATTCAAAGCAAGATTTCTCTGAAGGGATATTGTTATAATTGGGGTGATGGTTTTAAATACGGGGGCGGCACGGTGGTGTAGTGGTTAGCGCTGTCGCCTCACAGCAAGAAGGTTCTGGGTTCGCGGCTAGCGAGGGCCTTTCTGTGTGGAGTCTGCATGGTGTCCGCGTGGGTTTCCTCCGGGTGATCCGGTTTCCCCTACGGTCCAAAGACATGCAGGTTAGGTTAATTGGTGGTTCTAAATTGACCGTAGGTGTGAATGGTTGTTTGTCTCAATGTGTCGCCCTGTGATGACCTGGCGACTTGTCCAGGGTGTACCCCGCCTCTCGCCCGTAGTCAGCTGGGATAGGCTCCAGCTTGCCTGCGACCCTGTAGAACAGGATAAAGCGGCTAGAGATAATGGGATGAGAATATTATTCCTAACAAATTTTGTGACGGAGAATCTTATATAGATGATCCACAAGATATAGTTAACAGATTCAACGATTTTTTTACTAATATTGGACCTTCCCTTGCAAATAAAATTGACAAGACCGATTGTTCCCCTATGGAATATTTTGAGCACTCCTATCCACAAATCAGCTCTTTTGAAGAGCCAACTTCTTCGAAGATCCATGATATTATCATAAATGTAAAAAAATATTTGCCCCAGGTCATGACGAAATTTGTGCACTTTTGTTAAAGCAAAATATCTCCTCCATTTTGGAACCAATTACTCATATTTTTAAACTGTCATTGTCATCGGGATCTGTACCAACTGAACTGAAAATAGCCAAAGTAATACCCTTATACAAAACAGGAGATCCAGACACCTTTACAGACTATAGACCCACATCCATCCTACCTACATTTTCCAAAATTTTAGAAAAATTAGTTTATAAAAGGATTTTAAATCATTTAAAAACAAATAATGTTCTTTATTCTCATCAATATGGATTTTGCAAAAAATGCTCTACATATATTCCCCTTTTATGCTTAATCAATAAGATAACTGAAGCTTTAGATAAAAATGAGTTCACCGTAAGTACATTTCTAGATCTCTCAAAAGCTTTTGACACTGTTGATCACAAACTATTACTTGACAAATTACATTTGTATGGCTTACAAAACACAGTTCATAACTGGTTAAAAGATTACTTTTTGGACAGAAAACAATGTTACTAATGGCATATACAACTCACGTCAAAATACAATTTCATGTGGTGTTCCTCAAGGATCTATACTTGGACCCCTACTGTTTCTAATTTATATAAATGATTTAGCACATGTATCACAAAAACTATTTACTCTTCTATTTGCAGACGACACAAATTTATTTATGTCTCATTTAATTTACTTATGTTATATCTCATTTATATTTCATTGTTATGTATTTATTATTTTTTAAGCGTGAAATAAATTAAAAAAAAAATTAAAATAAGAATTGTAGTCTATGACAGCCATGTTTGAAGGCTGCCATAAACTAGCGCTATTCATGAGAGAACCCCAATGTGCTCCTTTCTGGGGCAACCGCGCTTTCTGGGTGCTGGCTTTTCAGTATATTGGGCGTGGAATTCCTGAGTCAGGAGTGGATCTAGGATGTCCCTGGCGGATACCCAACTGTGCTCCTCTGGGCCATACCCCTCCCAGTCCACTAGATATTCCAGGTTGCCCTGTCTGCGACAGGAATGGGGGATCTTGTGTACTTGGTACACCGGCCGTCCTTCCAATTCGAGAGGTAACAGTTGAATTATGATCGGTGTGTTCGTGGCGAGAAGTCCAGGAATAGCAGTCTTCAAACATGACACATGGAATGTGGGTGATGGATGTCAGTGTTGTGGAAGTTCCGGTCTGTATGAGACCTCATTGATCTGTCGTAAGGCTTTGAAAGGGCCAATGTACCTAGCACTGAACTTCTTACAAGTGTTAGGATCGTGTAGGTCCTTAGTGGACACCCAGACTCTGTCTCCAGGTGCATATACTGTAGTTTCCTCTCTATGCTTGTAGACATAGAGCTTGTATATACAGGACATTTGCTGAAGTCACTGGTGAACGCTCTTCCACACATGTTTGCTTCTCCAAAACTATGCGTCTATGGCCAAGATATGCATGGGTGAGTTGTCCTATAGGAACACTGGAGGTTGGTATCCTAGGATACATTGAAAAGGGATGAGTTGAGTGGCTGAATGCTTGAGTGAGTTCTGCACATATTCTACCTGTGGGAGAAACTGTGACCAGTCCTTGTTGTTCTCCATCCAGAACACTCTCAGGAAGCACCCAATCTCCTGGTAGGCATGTTCTGCTTGTCCATTGGATTGAGGATGATGCCCAGAGGTTAGACTCACCGGCACTCCTAATTTGTCCATGAACTTTGTCCATAATATGGATAAAAATTGGGGTCCCTGATCACTCACAATGTCTTCAGAGATCCTGTAGCACCTGAAGACGTGGCTAAAGATTAGTTTGGCATTTTTGAAAGCTGTGGGTAGGACAAGCAAGGGGATGAACTTCAGAGCCTTGAAAAAATGATCAATGACCACCCTAATAACTGTGTTGTCTTGTGATTTGGGTAAATTAGTGATAGTCAATTGCCAGATGGGACCATGGTCTCTGAGATGTGGGTAGTGGCATGAGCTTACCTGTTGGTGGGACCCAGGGCACCTTGCCCTGGGCACAGATGGAACAGGAAGAGATGAACTGGTTGATTTCCTCATGTTCTCCCACCAATATTTTGACCTTAAGAGCTGGTATGTATGTTGATTATTGGGGTGTCCAGTGGCAGGGGGCAAGTGCACTCAAGTGATGAGGTGACCTCAGTATTGTGGTGGGACAAATGTAAGACCAGGTGAACATGCTTCTGGGCGGTTGTGAGGTTGAACTTGCACTGGTTCCTTGGCGATCTCCTAGGAGAGAGTGTTCACAAAGCACTTGGGTGGTAGGATAGGTGTGGATTCCTGATCTAATGTGGAGGCATGAATTCTGGACAGTGCTTCAGCCTTAGTATTTCTGGAGTCAGGATGGTATGCGATAGTAAACTGAAACCTTGTAAAGAAGACAGCCAAATATGCCTAACAAGGTTTCAACCTTTTGGCTGTCTTGAGGTATTTGAGGTTCTTATGACTTGTAAATATGACAAATAGGTATGCGTCACTCTCAAGCCTCCACTCTTCCAGGACCAGTTTAATCGCAAGAAGTTCCCTATTCTCTATGTCATAGTTCTGTTCAGCAGGCATGACTTTCTTAGAGAAAAATGCTACAGGGTGCAGCTTGGGCTTTTCCACGAAGCACTGAGATAGGTTGCCCCTGACTCCAGTCTGACAAATCTACTTCTACCATGAAGGGCTGGGTGGGGTCTGGGTGTTTGAGTTTTGGTGCAGTGGTGAAGGCAGACTTAAGCTGTAGACATGCCTTTTCTGCCCCTTGGTTCCACTCCAGCTACTTGGGCCCCTTTTTAAGTAGCATGGTGAGAGGAGCTGCAATTGTGCTGAATCTCTTAATGAATTGGCGATAAAAGTTTGCAAATCTGAGGAAATGTTGGAGTTCTTTGGTGTATGTGTGTGTGTGTGTGTGGGGGGGGGGGGGTTGGCCAGGTGGTTACTGCGATAACCTTGTTCACGTCCATACTATCTCCTCTGGCACTGATTACGTATCCCAGGAATGAGATTTGTGAGACATGAAACTCACATTTCTCTACTTTGACATCTAGCTGATTTTCTAGGAGCCTCGTGAGTACCAACCTGACATGTTCCTGGTGGCTAGCTTTGTCCGGGGAATAGATCAGAATGTCATTGATGTAGACTATGACATAGCGTCTCAGCATGTTGTTGATTAGGCATTGGAACACACTGGACATGCAAGAGAGCCCATATGGTATGACCAGGTATTTGAAGTGACCAGAGGTGGTGCTAAGTGCCGTCTTCCACTCGTCACCCTATTGAACACACACCAGGTTGTAGGCACTTCTCAGGTCTAACTTGGTGAACATTCTGGTGAATTGTAGTTGCTCCAAGGTGGAAGGTACTAGTGGTAGCAGATATGGGTAATTTATGGTGATCTGGTTCAGTCCACAATAGTTGAAACAGGGTCTAAGGCATCTTCCTTTCTTCTCCATGAAAAAGAAGCCTGGAGATGTGAAAGGATAGATATCACCTTGCTGTAGGGCTTCTTGGATATTAAATTAATTAAGAACCTTTATTCGTCACATGCACACTTCAAGCACAGTGAAATTTATCCTCTGCATTTAACCCA
>JANZLB010000021.1:9199855-9212122 GCA_026167865.1 Notarius quadriscutis
TCAGATGGGTTAAATGCAGAGGATGAATTTCACTGTGCTTGAAGTGTGCATGTGACGAATAAAGGTTTCTTCTAACAAAGGTGCATTCCTGCCACCGACTGGTCTGGAGTGTGGAACAGGAGATAGGGGAGGAGGGGGGGGGACTAATTCTTTTAGCTATTTCTGTTTCTTTTAAATACTTGAAAATAAAGTGATATATCTGACTTGATGCGCTCTGGCATTTTGTTTTTCTCTACTCATGGTATATGAGCTAATATCCTAGTAGTAGAGTAGCCAATCAGAGTGCGCGATTGCTCATATCCAGCGAATGTGGATCGAATAATATGAAATTATTTATTAAAGAATGACACTTTGGACTTTTTATCTGTTGTCTCGCCACACATTTAATGAGAGACCTATTTAATTGGATGGTGTTATCTCTTGACTGTTACACAGCGCTGGCACTGGAGGCTCCTTCCAACAGATGTTACATAAACATCACCTGGCAGAAAACTTGCTTGACTGATTAACAGAAAATTAATTCACATCTTTTGACCAATCAGAATCCAGAGTGCAACACAAATACTATTACTCCTACTCCTGCTGTTGTGGGATAATAAACAGATGATTTGATGGTATTTTGTGAATTCTGATCAATCCTTTTGCTTTGTTTCATGTTGAAGTCAGAAACTGAAATATGAAAGCTGCCCTGCTGGTCCTCAGGAAATCTACAATTCTGATCAACTGAATGGTAAGTTTCGAATTTCTAAGTTTAAAAAATAATAATTTAGGAAGTTTAGAAATGGAAATGAGCAAAACTTCATATTGTACATGTTTTCATTATTATGGCATGGCTCGGGATTTCATTAGGCATGTAATGATTCACCCAATTCACGATTCGGCTCAGTGCACATTATTGGGTGGATTTGATTTTCCCCACAATATTTCTAAAAAAGTTTATTGCCAAAAAAATTCAAAATTATTTTCCTATTCTTTATCAACATAAACATTTTAACAGCATTGCAGTTACAGCTAGGAAAATGTAAAAGTCTGATACTGTAATAATCACGATTCACTTTTAATTTCATCAATACAAATTATCATAAATTTAAATTTGTCTCGTGATTTATCATTGCACAATATATAATTTCACACCTAGTTCTAATATTTAATACTTTAACATTTTGTATAATATTGTATCTATTACTCGGCTTATGGAAAGACAATGATCTGTATCTTTTGTGCAGAAATCTCTGTTTTTTCACATTTTGATGAATAACAATGAAGTTTAAATTTTTTTAAATAGTCCACGCAAACAACAGAGTTTCGAAAGACTTCGAGAGGAATTAAAATTTATTCGTGTTTTTTTCAGGATGACGGTGTGAGTCATTTTAAATATTCATTGTACAAATTATTCCATCTAAAAATTGGTTTTGTGAAAACAGTGGGCCTCGTTTATCAACCTGGATACAAACCGATTTATTCATAAATCAATTATACGAACGTCTTCATTCAGGAAAATCTAGTAAATTTGGAAAAAAAAAAAATTGTATTCTACTCGTGCTCCTGAGTGTGTGCAAATCTACACATAAGAATACGAACCTTCTATGGAAGACTTAGCGCTTGTTTATTATTATTATTATGAACATTCAGTGTATATTATTAAACACTTTATAAGGCATAGACGTGACTCAGTATAACCTCCACTTCTGCTATCAGCCTTTACCCTCATAGTTCACTTTGTGCTCCCAGCCATTTGTTCACTTGACCGTTTATGGAATTGTGGGCGTCGCTAAATGCAAATGAGCCGTATCAGGAATGCGCTTTGCACTTTAAAGGTGATCAACATACACACGCGAGTCTGAAGAAAATCAGAAATCCCAAACAGAAATGTTTAGTTCGGTTTGTCTTATGCAAACATTTACACACAACTTCACTGAAAATTTGATAACTGAGGGCCTGTGAGTGAAATTTTTTTGTAATCGTCAATAATTCTGGAGTTGATGAGTTCACATTTATGTCATGTTTTAATGGTTGGTAATGTAGACGACAGTAATATATACGATATGTCTGTGAATAATAATAATAACTGGGAACAATATTCCTTTGCAGGAAATGATGATCTGTTACGAGAGACAGCTGGAAGTTTGCTGCACAAGAAGTTTGCAGCTTTACACAGCGCCATGAAAGATCTGTTCAAGTCTCACTGAACATTAGATAACAATATACATTCTATCCACATTCACTAGATATGAGCAATTGCATGCTCTGATTCGCTGCTTGACTACTAGGATATCAGCTTATGTACCATGAGTAGAGAAAAACAAAATGGTGGAGTGTGTTGTGGAACCAACCGAGGACAAAATAAAAACTCTACTCGAAAACAAACCCCCCCAAAATTTTATCACGTATTTAAGAGAAACAGAAATAGCTAAAAGAAGATAGCCCCCCCCCCATATATCCTGTTCCACACTCCAGCCCAGTCGGTGGCAGTGATGTTAAGTTGGTTTGCCAACCGCCAAAAAAAACCTAAAGAAGAAGAAGAAGAACAATGACAGAATGGTGGAGCATGTTGTTAAACCAACCAAGGGTGAAATAAAATCTCTACTCAAACAAGGAAAAAAAAAAAAAAGCAACAAAATATGGAATAAAAGTATTTGATGGTAAGAACGTATCTTTTTTATTTTTCAAGAATTATTATTATCACATTTTCCACAAATTGCTACTGTCATGTCGCCAGTTTGTTTACATTCTAAATGGAAATGATTTTGTTGGACGTTTTGTATAAAGTTTTTCTTTATCAAATTTGCAAAATAAAAATGCTCTGTTTCTCAAAATCCAGTGAATGTGAATAGACAAACAGTTATTCCACTCAATCTCGTCATACATGGTTTATAACCAACTCAGTGCTACATGCCTCGTCAACTATCAGCTCATGTACGACTCGATTTCATGGAATAACTGTTAAGTGTCACATTGTTTGTTGTTGAGAAAAATTTAAAGCATTTCTCCAACTATTTTGCCATTAATTTTGTTGAAGTAATACAAAACAAAACAAAAAAAAATTAGCTGATGAAAGAAAGGAACAATGTCAAACCAATTAAGTCTTTCATGCCAAACTGAACAAAGGGTTCGTTACCCAAATTAATGATGAAGCAGTTACTTTGTCATTGCTGTAGCTGGCTTTCAAGTTGGGGGAAAATAACTCAGAACCCCAAGTGATCCGTTTTAATGAACAAAGTGATGATAACCTACTTGAAAATGTGACATCTCACCTTTTTGTTCCCTTTACCCTGGCTGAATCCACCATTCTTGTCATATATTCCATTAATGGCATTTAGCAGATGCTCTTATCCAGAGCAAGAAACAACACACCCAGAGCAGCCTGGGGAGCAGTTGGGGGTTAGGTGCCTTACTTAAGGGCACTTCAGCCATTCCTGCTGGTCCAGGGAATCAAAATAGCAACCTTTTGGTGCCAAAGCCGCTTCTCTAGCCATTAGGCCATGGCTTCCCCCACTATGTTTAGCCATTTAAGAGTCTAAAGATGCAGCAATCTATTTTGACAGTGTGAATATGCAACAGAAACTCACTGGTCCCCTCTGCCTGGCTATCTTCAGGCCAAACGGGCTCTGGGGTACCGTGGAGTACCATCTTCAGGCCGAATGGGCTCTGGGGTACCATGAGGTACCATCTTCAGGCCAGATGGGCTCTGGGGTACTGTGAGGTACCATCTTCAGGCCAGATGGGCTATGGGGTACTGTGAGGTACAATCTTTACAATCTTCAATCTTTGGTTTCAGATGGTAAATGGGGACAACTTGCATCACAACCCAGTAGCAGTCCTCACTAAAATTGACTAGAGAAACATTACATGACATTGTGCCACTGGAAAAATGTTACACTATTACCAAAAGTTTGTGGACACCTGACCTTCACTCCCATACAGTATGTGCTTGTACATCCCATTCCAGATTTAGTCCCTCTTTGCTGTTAGAATAACCTCCACTCTCCTGGGAAGGCTTTCGACTAGAATTTGGAGCACGGCTGTGGGAATTTGTGCTTATTAAGCCACAAGAGCATTAGTGAGGTCAGGCGAGGAAGCCTGGCATGTATGGGGTTGAGGTCAGGGCTCTGTGCAGGCCATCCAAGTTCTTCCACCCCAATTTCAGCAAATCATGTCTTCATGGAACCTGTTTTGTGCACAACATTATTGACATGCTGGAACATGAATTTTAATTTTAAATTGTAATGCTACAGCAATCAAAGTCATTGTAGACAATTCTTTACTTTCACCATTGTGGCAGCAGTTTGAGGAAGGACCACATATAGATGTGATGGACAGATGTCCACAAACGTTTGGCCTTGTTGTGTATATTCCTCTACATGTTATTTACGCCCAAACACTTTGTCAAGAAGCGAGGGAACTCAAAATAAATGCCTTTTTTTCCTGTCAGGCGGTGTGGTTTGTCCTGAACTATCCATTGAGTATCTGTGAATGAGGAGACATTTACCTTTGTGTAACAATTCCAGTAAAAGAAGTTGTTCTCTGGCAGTTGCTGGTTGATGACAAGATGTGTTGCATATGACACCTGAAAAAAAAGTCTGATGTCTGAGCCTACTCACCATTTGATTTTCTACAGATGTAGGAAATTTCTAGATTTTCCACTGTGCTTGATGCCATCAGTTGCTGCTCCTGAAGATCATAGTACCATATGACAGAAAGTCCATTCTATCTAGCTAGGCTACATCCCAAACAGCATATTAGCTATCTAAATAGTATGCCACTCCCATGGAGAATGGAACACTTGGTAGTGGAAATACCAACTGCAAGAATTTCTTGTACCATGATGTACTCCACTGGCTTGTGGAAAAGTAGCCATGTAGCTTCTAAATACTGCTGTCTACAGAGTTTTAAGTATATATACTTTCTTCTAATGGGTGGCACAGTGGTGTAGTGGTTAGCACTGTCACCTCACAGCAAGAAAGTTCTGGGTTTGATCCCAATGGCCAACGGGGGCCTTTCTGTGTGGCGTTTGCATGTTCTCCCCATGTCTGCGTGGGTTTCCTCCGGGTGCTCCAGGTTCTCCTACAGTCCAAAGACATGCAGGTTAGGTTAATTGGTGGCTCTAAATTGACCGTGAGTGTGAATGGTTGTTTGTCTCTATGTATCAGCCCTGCAATGATCTGGCAACTTGTCTAGGGTGTACCTCACCTCTCACCCATAGTCAGCTGGGATAGGCTCCAGCTTGCCCATGACCCTGCACAGGATAAGCGGATATGGATAATGGATGGATGGATGGACTTTTGAATTACTACATTTTCAAACACACAATCACTATATTTCTCTATAACCAACATGAGTCATAAGTGACTTTTTAGCATCAGGCAGCTTTAAGGAGATGATGTAAATTCCAAGCAAGAATAATGCCTAATACCCATCAATCTATTGCTACCAATGACTGTAAAAAGCGTAACATCTCGAAAAAAGTGAAGCAACCACAGATCTAGTGCCCCTGCTGGCTGGCTGCAATATAATGTGTAGTGCCACCCATCCCCATGTTTCAATGACAAAACAGCATATTTTCCAAACTGTCTTTCCATCTATAATGTCAAAATCAAATACTTTTTCCTATGCTGATATCTCCATGTTTTTTTTTTCACTTCCTCTGAGAAATTAGTTTTGAAAGCATTACTCTAATATGTCATCAGAAAGAGTGGATACACATTTGATTGAAATGATTGGCAACCTTTTCTGGAAGGGACTACATGCAGCACCTGCATTGCACCCTGTCTGTCCATTACATAGAGTCGCTAAGTTTGTTGTTGATTTTGTCAGGAAACACAGTAAAACCTACCATTGTTTTACCATTTCTTAAAAATGGTCAATTGAAATGTTTTGACAGTCATGTCCTACTTTGGTTCAAAGTTCTTTGCGGTTTTTTTCAGTAAGCATAAAATAGCCAGTGTGATCTGGGCTGGGTTTCCCAAAAGCCTCTTAACACTAAGAGCATCTTAATGAGGAGAGAGAATGTTCATTGTGATGATCGTGCTACCATTTAGCGATGATCTTTGTGCTACGATGTTTTTGGGAAACCCACCCCTGATTAGTTCTTAGCCAGCTAGCTAATGTTACCACATAATTTACCATTATATACCTACTAATTTGAACTTTTCTAACTTCACCAGAGAATTTGTTAGCCATTTCTATAAACAATGTTTGAAACATTGAGAGGTTCAATAGGAAAAGGCTAGTTTAATCAACTATGTAGCCATATCACAGCCTTGATAGTTGTATTTGTAATGCTCCGCCCCAGACATCCACTCCGGAGATTATGGATCTCTCATGCCAGCGCTGATCCGGATCCGGGACAGGAATTCCCTCTTACCCGTATTCACATCCTGGTTTTCACTGCTGTGTATAAATAAGCCATTTTCAGACTCAGACTTTGCCAGAATGTCTCATTTGCTCCTTTAGCCATTTCTGTGCTCTCTTACTGTTCATGGTTATTCTCTCTAGTGACTTTCTTGTTCATGGTTTTTGCACTAGCATTCTTCTGGTTCATGGTGTTTTTTTTTTTTTGCACAAAGGGTTATTTCAGATTCATGGTTTATTGCACTAAGGGTCTTTTCTTGTGCATGTTTTTTTGCACCAGCATTTTTGTCTCTGCCTGTCTCATGTTTTTGTCAAGTTGTTTGTCTTACTTTGTCTGGATTATTTTTGCCATTTGTTTTTTGTCCTGTTTGTTTACCTTTTTGCCACACCCTTTTTTTCCCTGAATTAAATTATATTATTTATTGGATTACTGTCTGTGTTCTGCTTGTGGATCCTAACTTCACCATACCTCCACTCACCCTAACGGTACGTTCTAGCCGACGTTGGCGGCTTCATGCGGCCAGATTACCCAGATCGACACATTCCTGCATGGTTTGTACGAAGCCATCAAGGACGAATTGGTATTGCGGGAACTGCTGTCAGACCTCTCCTGCCTCATGGACTTTGCCAACCGCATTGACGCTTGGATCCAGCAATGGAGGAGAGAGAAGAACCACCCCAGACTCACCTCCTCTCCACCTCCTGCTGCGTCCATCGAACCCATGCAAATAGACCGGGTTTGGGAGTCAGCGGAGGAACGACATCGCCGGTGGAGCACGGGAGCCTGCTTCTACTACGGTCAGCTGGGACACATCTGCCGAGCCTGCCGCTAAAAGGATGAGTCCACCAGTGAATCAAGGGGCCCCTGGTGGGCAACGCTCGGAACCAGTCCACCACTAATCGTCTGTTACTTCCTGTCATTATCCGTGACAACCAGCATCACCCTCATCGACTCAGGGGCGGACAGGAACCTGATCTGCTCCGCCACTGCCAAGCATCTGGGAATCCCAGTACTTGCTCTTGACATCCCTCTGACTTCCCTGACATTTAATGACACTGGCTTGACCAGCATCACCCACCTTACCGTCCCACTCACCCTAAGGATTTCCGGTAACCACTCAAAAACCATCCAGCTTCACGTCATGAACAACCCCCATGTACCCATCGTCCAAGGATTACCATGTTTAATGCAGCACAATCCCCACCTTAACTGGTCTAAGAACACTATCCTAGGCTGAAGTTCTTCCTGCCTGGCCTCCTGTCTGAACTCCGCTCTGCCTCCCACCAAACCACCACAGCCCTCAGCCAGCGAGTTTCCCGACCTCTCTCAAGTGCCTCCAGAATATCTATACCTTAAACTAGTTTTCAGTAAGACCCGAGCAGTGTTCCTCCCTCCTCACAGACCCTACGAATGTGGTATTGACCTCCTGCCTGGGACAGCGCCACCCAAGGGATGCCTCTACTTTCTCCCGCTGAAAGACAAGCCATGGAAAAGTACATCACCAAATTTCTGGCAGCTGGGATCACCCGCCCTTCCTCCTCCCTAGCAGGGGCGGGGTTCTTCTTCGTCAAAAAGGACAAGTCATTCCGCCCCTGCATTGACTATTGGGGTCTCAACGCCATCACGGTCAAGAACTGTTACCCACTACTGCTCATGACCACAGCCTTTGAACTACTCCAGGGAGCCAAGGTATTCACCAGGCTAGATCTACGCAATGCATACCATCTCATCAGGATCAGGGAGGGAAACGAGTGGAAGACAGCCTTTAACACCACCACTGGTCACTATGAGTACCTTGTGGTCCCTTTCGGCCTGACCAACGTGCCCACAGTCTTCCAGGCACTCATTAACGATGTCTTAAGGGACTTCCTAAACATCTTCATTTTCATGTACCTGGACGACATCCTGATCTTCTCCCACTCCCTGGAGGAACATCGGGGTCACTTCCAGCAGGTCCTCCAGCGCCTGCTAGAGAACAAAGTTGTTCGTCAAGGCAGAAAAGAGCGAATTTCACCAGAGCTCTGTCTCGTTTCTGTGATTCATCATTTCCCTGGCAAGGATCCAGATGGACCCCCTCAAGCTTGAGGCAGTTACCAATTGGCCCATCCCATCTTCGAGATGAGAGCTCCAGCGCTTCCTAGGATTCGCCAACTTCTACCGGCGCTTTGTTCACAACTTCAGCATGGCGGCCAGACCTCTCTCAGCCCTGACCTCAACCAAGACCCAATTCAAGTAGGGGGAGGAAGCAGAGAAAGCCTTTTCCACGCTCAAACACAGGTTTACCACAGCACCCTTTCTCACCATACCCGATCCAACCAAGCAGTTTATTGTCGAGGTCGATGTTTCTGAGTCAGGGGTCAGAGCTATACTTTCCCAGAGGGCCAGTGACAAGGTCCACCCATGTTCCTTCTTCTCCCACCGGCTATCCCCAGCCGAACGGAATTACGACATTGGCGACCGAGAACTACTGGCTGTTAAACTAGCCTTGGAGAAGTGGAGACACTGGCTCGAGGGGTCGGAGTTTCCTTTCCTAGTCTGAACCAACCATAAGAATCTGGAGTACCTCAAGTCCGCCAAATGCCTTAATTCCCGTCAAGCCTGTTGGTCTCTCTTCTTCTCCTGGTTCAACTTCATGCTTTCCTACCACCCAGGCTCCAAGAATGGCAAACCTGACGCCCTGTCCAGGATGTTCTCCTCCCATCAAGAGGAGTCCAAGCCGCCTGAGACCATCCTTCCTCCACACTGCCTGGTGGGAGCCGCTATTCTAGAGGTTGAGACGCTCATGCAGAAGGCCCTGGAGCAGGACCCCAGTGAAGGTAACCCCAAAAACATTCCTCCTAACCATCTGTTTGTTCCCGGTCCTGTGCAAACCCAGGTGCTGCAGTGGGGTCATGGCTCCAAGCTGGCCTGTCATCCGGGAGCCGCCCGAACCCTGGCACTCATCCAGAAGTGCTTTTGTTGACCATCCATCAAGGAGGACATCCAGGAGTTTGTGGCAGCCTGTGACACATGCTCCCAGAACAAGACAGCCAATCAACCCCCTGCTGGCTTGCTAAGACCCCTCCCGACTCCACATCGACCTTGGTCTCACATTGCCCTGGACTTTGTCACAGGAATCCCCAACTCAGGTGGCAACACATGCATTCTCACTGTCATTGACTGTTTCTCCAAAACTGTTCATTTCATCCCTCTGCCCAAGCTCCCCTCAGCCAAAGAAACCGACGAAGTACTCATCCAGCACATTTTCCATCTACATGGACTGCCCACTGACATCGTTTCTGACCGGGGTCCTCAGTTCACTGCGCAATTTTGGAGGGCTTTCTGCAAACTCATCGGGTCATGACTAACACAAAGCGATGCCCACATGCACATCGATCTAATGGCCTGACGTGATCCATGCAATTCTTTCGAAGGGGATCTCAATTAATGGTAATGGGTGCAATGGCACTTTTGGCGTGGTTGCAGGACTTACCAGCTGGCATTCATGATAAGCTGCACATCAACTGCAGACATTGGCACAATTCCCTGGCCAATAGAAACAAGCCATGAGACGATTTAGTGCAGTGCTTCTCAATTATTTTCTGTTACACCCCCCCCCCAGGAAGAAGAAAACATTTCACGCCCCTCCACTCTCCACCGCGACTATAAATAGTATAATTTGTCTATAAAGTTGTTATAAGACTTATAACAATGGTGTTAGGTGTACTTATCATATAAGTACACCTCTGCATAACATTGTATCCTTATTAACATTAAAGAAAACAAAAAAAGAAAGAAATATAGATCAACTTACAACAAAGAATAACTTTATTAACATTGTTTTTTCATCTGTAACAGAAAATATTTAAAGTCCATCAAAGTGCTTGCAATTTGCAAAATTAAAAAAAAATTATTTAAACTATAAACATTTTTTAACCGACTAATTCAGTCCTTTTCAAATAGTGGGGCACGCCCCATTTGAGACTGAAAAATAAAATTAAATAAAATCAGTAAATAATAATAAATTCAAATTGATCAGCAACATTAACTCAGGAGCACAATATATAAAACACTTTAACCTACAAAACTAAAATTAATAAAACTATTTGTGCTGATTTTTTTTTTATCAAAATGAGGAAGTCAGGATTAATGGCTATCATGAGCATGTTTTGCAGTGCACAGCTTTTCGAAGCGGGGTTTGAAGCATGATACTGCAACTCTCAGCTCCTGCTCAATGTTTAGCTGGGACCTGTACTTGGTCTTCAGTGCAGCAACAGCAGAGAAGCCAGTCTCACAAAGATAAGATGTTGCAAAGAATGCCCATAGCCCTCTGCCCTAAGAGTGGATACTGCCTCTCTACACTCAGCCAGAATTCACTCAGTGTCTGTGATGTGAACCTCAGTCTCAATGTGGAGTCAGATGTCAGGTCAATGAACTGGTCCTCCTCTGCAGAGCTGAAACCAGTTGGAGCTGGTACATTGAAAGGATCTCTCACCCAGTCATACTGGGAACTGTTTTCAGGGAAGTACTTTTTAAAGAATCCCATCAGTGATGAGATATGCTGTTTAATACATGGAATCACTGAGGTGGCATCATAGTCAGTAGTGTCAAGAAATTTATGCAGGTTCTCGAATGAATCAGTATTTCCTTCATCAAGTCGCCTGCCCCACATTGCAAGCTTTCGAGTGAAAGAGCTGATCTTGTCTGTGACCTGAGGGAGGTCTTTATCTTTCCCTTGAAGCTGTAGATTTAGTTCATTTAGCTTTCCAAATATGTCACTCAGGTAGGCCAGTCTCGCCAGGAAGTTCTCATCACTAAATTTTTCTGCAACTTCATACTTGTGCTCCTGCTCCAAAAACATTCTTATCTGCCCTTTGAGCTCAAAAACTTGGGACAAGACTTTTCCTTGTGACAGCCACCTTGCTTCACTGTGAAACAGCACAGCTTGATGTTCAGCTCCCATCTCCTCACAGATAGCAGAGAAGACTCTTGTCTTTAGTGGTCTGGTCTTTATAAAATTGACTACACCTAAAATGTCAGTCATAACCTCACTTAATTCAGAGGAAAGGTGCTTTGATGCCAGTGTTCTCTGTGTATAACACAGTGTGTCCACTCAGCATTAGGTGAGGCCTTCTTGATGAGTGCCCGAAGTCCTTTTCTCATCCCTGCCATGGTCTGTGCACCATCACTGCAAACACCAATGCAGTTATCCCACTTTAGCCCATTCTCAGTCAGGAAGCAGTCCAGCACTTTGAATAGCTCTTCAGCTGTGGCTCTGTCTCTGACATATTTACAAAAAAGTAGATCCTCACACAGGGAGTTTGTCATGTCAAAACGTACATAAGCAATAAACAAACAGTCTTTGTTGCTGTCAGTTGCTTCATCGAATTGCAAGGCAGAACGTTTGTCTTTGAGTTTATCTACCAGCTGTTCTTGAAGATCGTTAGCAATGTCATTTATACGTCTGGCGACAGTTTCATTGGACAGAGGGATAGTTTTTATTTTGGCAGCACTTGCGTCATCCAGCATGACAGAAACCATGTCTAAATGCTGCAGGCAGTATCAGCTCCTCTGCTATGGTGTGGGTTTTTTTGCACTGAGCAATTTGGTACGCCACCTTATATGATGCTAACAGTGCTTGCTGGTTTATTGAAATAGCATTCACAAAGCAGGATGATTATTGGCAATATTCGGCACGTTTTTGTTGAAAAAACTCAAGCGGCTTATCAGCGTGATTGGGGTGTAATGTCTTTAAGTGACGCCTTAATTTATTTGGCTTCATGCTGTCCGCTGCCAACATTTTAAGACACAGAAGACACACTGGTCTTTCTTCGTCTCCCACCTTAGTTACAGTGAAGCCAAGCGCTACATACGCTTCGTCATATTTCCTCGTTTTAGCTTTCGGGTGACTTTTGTTGGTCTCATTATCTTCGTCT
>JANZLB010000021.1:9795052-9806752 GCA_026167865.1 Notarius quadriscutis
CGCCCGTAGTCAGCTGGGATAGGCTCCAGCTTGCCTGCGACCCTGTAGAACAGGATAAAGCGGCTAGAGATAATGAGCCAGTAAGATCATACGGGACCCCCAGAGGCAGCTTGTGGAATTGTACATAACTCAAAGAGGAAAGCTTTGCAAATAGTTCAAAACTCCTCACATCCACTTCACCATGAATTTGAAAAACTCCCCTCAGGAAGACGATACAGGGTACCCTCAACAACAAGAAACATTTATAAGAAATCTTTCATACCATCTTCCATTATTTTACGAAATAAATAACTAGGTGCCAACTTCGCCTTGTACAATGACACTGCTGGGACTTGTGTATTTATTATCGTGTTTCTATTTATAACGTTATTTATCTTGGGGTCTGTCAGCCCATGGGGTGAGAAGCTCGTGTGTGTGTGTTGTAAAGTCTTGTGGACAATAAAAGACTTCTATTCTTTAAAAAAAAAAAAAAAGTGCTTCTTAAATTCAGACTGTGCTGAACTTCCAGTAAAGCAGCCCAGCCACTAGAATTATATACTAACGCTTACTCTGTTTCTAAGGCGCCATTACTTTTGTATCAAACATTTCTAGGGACTTATTGAGTAGAACTACACACTGTAGAGCTCCTCACCTTCAAGGCCTTTTTTTTTTTTCCTTCCTCCCCCCTTTCAACTTACACTGGCGTGACATAATCTGGCTTGCTAGTGGGACGTTAACAGGAAATGCTAGCGAAGATTTTTATATTTCGCGCCGTCACACATACACTAAATAAAGCCTGGACTTCGTCAGGTCATTTGCTCATTGTTTTTACAAATTTTTCATTATTTACTGCTAATGTTAAGGGATGAGGTTTACACGGCTAATGTTTTAAAAATGGCGGTTGACGGTACGGCATTGACTCGTGTTTGACCAATCAACATGCAGTTCCGTCTGGACCAGTGACCGTGCCCTTACACCACTCATGGTTCCTCTTGTGCTGGGAGAGAACCTACCCTGAAGTAGGAGCTAAGAGAGTCCCTCAAAAGAGCATTCAAAGAACGACGATTGTTCCCAGTTCCTGCAGTCTGGACACACAAAAAGGAAGAACTTCCTCTGACAGTTCTAGTAACTATGAAAAAGTTCTTCTGGTCCAAAAGCACCGATTGATAACCTAGTCTTGGGTCTGAATCTGTAGATTTGTTCCGGATCACTTTCTTTCAAGCCGACGACAAGAAAAAAAACGAGATTACGAGAAATTTTCTGCATTAAACATCTATTCCGTGTAGTTCATCAGGTCGGGTCGGGTCGGCATGGGAATATTAAAACGCGTGAAGTCGGTGCTCTGCACGTGAAAATCCATGACTAACCTGGCCGCGGCTGCTGTATTGTTTTTCAGCGGGTCGAGTGGAAAGAATGTACATGTTGCATGTGATAAAGGAAGCAGATAAAGGAAGAGACAGACAATGTAAGGTAAATACGTGGGTTTCCAGACAGACAGTGACATCACTCAACACCTTAAACTGTCCAGTGCGCTTTCTTTCAGACAGAAGGGTTTAGATTTTGGGGAGTGTGTTATTAGATAGCAACCTTTATCACATCCTGTGAAAAGGAGAACAAATTTAGAAAAATACCATTCAGTACCATCATTAAGCTGCCCTACTGTTCATGAATATGAAATTCCCAAGGAAGGGAAAAAAAAAAAAACCTCGACTCATCACGGAGTTTATCTTAAAGTGATCTCAAACGTCCACGTAGCTATTAGTGCAAAAGCAATGGTGCAGTCCAACGTGTTGCTCCAAACTGAAGTGGAAAACTTATTTTAATGGGCCCTTCAAAAACCATTAGTGAAGGGAACAACTGATGGACACAGTGTTCCTGCGAGTCTGCGTGCCGTCTTTACTTTGAATGGAAAAACTGACAAACGAAAAGGAGGTTACTTATAAATGTAGGTCAAGTATAAGTATTAAACAGTGAGGTTAACTTTTGGTAGTAAACTGTCAAATATCAAATCGGGCAGATTTTACATTTTACAACGAGACTAAAGGCTTTCGCTGCTTAGATCTCATTGTGAAGACTAGAGGCTTCGGAGGAAGTACGAGTCTGTACATTTCACAATCACCGGAATGGACGACAGCTTTAAATGACACGACCCCCTGCTGTCTTACCTTTAGTGATGCTGAGCGTGTTGTCACCACTCGCCACGAAGTCGTACAGTGCTACAAACAGATTGGGGTCATTTTCACTGGGTCCCGCCAACAGGTTCTCTTTAGAGTTCCAGCGTGCTGCCTCAGACAGACCAGAGGGCTCAAAATCCGGTCGCTGAAGAGCTTCTGTAAAGGAAAAAAAAAAGATGGAGCAGTGAATAAGTCAGACAAACACATACATAAAGAAAAAAAAAAAAAAAAAAACAGCTTGCACAGTTAAATCACCTTTCATAACCACAACCACTCATTTATTCCACTGACTAATAATAATGAAGACTTTCCGACAACCAAAACTACTTTACTCTTAAAACCGTAACCTTATAAACCACTTAAACACATAAAAAGTCAGTCTTAAAAATCCTTGTTCATGTACTCGATTAACCTGGGACACTTTATTATTCTTACATTAACACCGATCTTATTTGCCCTCATCTCCTAACAGTATGAAGCTTAGTGGAGCATCATCTGATGTTGAAAAACATGTTTTGCATGATGAGAATGAGGTTTGGCGAGGAAACAAGGCCGTGATGGTGGAAGATAAACAAATGACAGAAAAACTGGCTGTGATTTTCCTGTTGGGCAAGAACCAGACAAACAAGGGCTGGATGTTCTCACATCAGATAGGACTGCAAATCCTCATCCAGTTTATTGAAATTTAAGGGGCAGTATATAACTCGGGGGGGGGATTTAGGGATGTTGAGGAATATCAAATCATGATGGAATGTCACGTGGATTGAGAGCAGAAAGTGCATGAAGGTTTCATGTATTCGAGCCATGCTGGTTGGATGTGATCAGAGCTCAGAGGAGCGAAAACAGCGTGAACTCTCTTTCCCTTAATAAAAAACACAGAGAGGAGTTAAAATACCAAATCAATCAGCAGACATGACCGAGCTCTGAAATCTCAAGTCCACCAAACACCCACCACCTAGGCAATCTTAACTAGCCAGCTGAAATAACAAAAACGGCTAAATTTCACAAGCTGAACAGCGAAAACCAGGAGTTTTGGGTTCGTTTGTTTTTTGCACCTAGTTCCACACAATAACAACTTGTGCAATATCGTCATTTTCCCTGCTCAAGATATTCCATTAAAAACCGACAAACAAATGAATCATCCAGGAACAAGGACACTAAACCCCTACACAAAATGGGCATTTCCACCATTTCAGGTTTAAGCACAGGACATGAGACTGTATCATCATCATCATCATGTGTAGTCAGGAACTGCTTGGTGGCAGAGCTGATCACAAAACCTCAGCAAGATGATGTTTTTGTGAAAACTGATTTATAATAATTCTGCACAGGGTTCAGCACTTATCCTCTAGGAGGCGCCGTCACATGAAACGCACCAGAATTTATGGATTTCACACACAGAAAAGCGAAAAACCTGACACGAGTTCTGTGTTCAGTGTAGGAATAATAAAGAGAAAATAACAGGGACCAAATGTTGCTTAGAAAAATTTACTGTGGAAAAAGAAACCTCACATGATTCATCATAAACCAAGTGAATTCTCACTGAAAGCGCGTCTTGAAGCATTTTCACTCGTACGTAGCAATATGAGCGGCTCGAAGCACTTTAGCGCAAGTTGTGTTTAAATACAAAAGGATTAGATGCTGTTATAATGAACTACAGCCGCTACAGAGCCTCACTCTTCATACATTGCCATTAACGCAATATCACGATGGTCGAGTTCCAATTTTCGGAGAAGCAGCAGCAGGAAATGCAAGGATACTAAATGGACCAGTCACAGTTGTTGCCGTGATTTGTAGTTACATTTTTCAGGACGTAGAGAACAGTATACGGTACTACAGCACAGATTTGATACAGAAGTATAAACTGGCCTTTTCTAGGACTTTTCTAAATACCCACCATTATTTGTTAAATTTGACCCACAATAATTTATCCTTTTTTCACTTTCAACCAAAAACTGAAAGATGTTCCAACAGAGAACTGGCGGTTTTCTCCGCCTACGCAGACGGTCTGCACCGGCTACTTGATTCCAGAAAAGAGAAAGGAGGTGGGTGGGCATGTGTATCGGCTTGCCTTTCAATGTTCAAGCGATTATTTTTTCCACCACAAAATCGTCTTTGATTTGGGTCTAGCATGACCGGAAGTGACGCCGTATTTGTTGATCAATTCTCACGCTCCAATTGGCTACGTATGTAGTTATGTTACAGAGCCAGGCAGCGTACTACAGAGGGTAACTGAGAAAGCCAAGCACACACACGCACACCTGAAGAGAAATGTCATACATATTTTACAAGTATTTTACGGGAAATTGTTAATAATTAATTAGCTGAGAATGCACGTCAATTTCAAAAGTTTTCCGGGGTGGGGATGCACCTCTAGACCTCCTTAGCATTAGCACGGCTTGCAAATTACAGCGCCACCTACTACTTTTTTTTTTTTTTTTTTTAAGCCAGCCACTTCAGATTTTCTGGAGAACTCTGTTCCACGTAACATGAGAGTTCAAAATACCTGCGCAGATCTTTCCAGGTTCATGTCAACTGACATATCTTCTGTTTTTCTTCGGAGGGGGAAAAAAAAAAAAATGCTGTTTTTGGCATAGTTTTGAATGATAACTCGTACTCTGAGCTCAAAAACAAAACGCGGAAAATCGGCAGCTCTGTTATTCAGAGTGACAGTGTAGTATGTTGAGACGATTAAATCGTGATATTACAAGACTAACTTGGACTGCTTTTTGTGAACTCACGACATGTTTACTGAAACTCTGTTAAAAACTTTTACTACCAAAATCTTGTAAAAATTTAAAAAACCAAAAAGACTTAAAACCCAACTCCTATTAGAACTCTTTACACAAACAGCTAACGTTTCTTCTTTAAAAGGTTTAAATTATAAACAACTCGTCTACAACAGAATCTCCATCAACGTTCTTCAGAGGGTTAAACTCCAGCCACCTCTCAACATCCAGACCAACACTTATCTTTAGTTTGTTAGACCTCGCTCATGCTGCTTTTTTTGTTTGCTAGCACTTTATAGATTTTTGCTTTGACATGACCACAGCAGAAGATAAATGGGTTTGACCTTCTGGGGTATCGCTCCACGTTCCTCCACTTCCTCTGATAAAGTCACAGGGTTAATGCTGGCTTCATTTACTGTAACCAGACTTTCTTTTGTGTCTAAGTTGGCAGGATGATGTTTGGCATATGGCGAGGGAAAACCTGACCCAAATTTGAACAAGAGCAGCTCAGAATTTCTATTACTATTTTCAGCTTTTCGAGGTGACTCATGTCACTGCGAGAACGTTATATTTCAGAGGTCAGTGTACATCTGGTCATTTGATTTCCGGATTAAAACCTGGAGGAGTTCATTTTTGTTTTCATTTCTCTTCAAATGAAACTTAAAAAAAAAAAAATCTTTTTAACCAACTAGTCATATGGATCGTAACCACAGAAACGTACCACTTAAACCGGAAATTAACCATAAAGTAGATTACTCTTTATAAAAAAAAAAAAAATGCACTGGATAATACAGGTTTTTTTTTTAACTTTGGCTAGGTTGTAAAGGTCACATGAGTTTTACACATATCCACACATGGAGCGTTGGTATAGATCAGCGATGGTCTTCTATAAGCTACACACTCACAGTAAAACGGAGGTGTGAAGAAAAACTAAAAAGGGTGTGATCAAAAACTTCAAGACCGTTCCTGTTGCAAATAAACGGGTCAGCAGGAGCAAACGGTAACTTTCATGCGCCGTGACATTGCTATACCGACCTCAAGACCTGCAATATATATGCGTTTTTGCGATTTTATTCTGGACCTCAAACGTGAGCGGAAAGAATTTGAAACAAATTCCGTATCAAACTCAGGAAATCGGAAACCCATGAAATGCTTTATGACCATGACCCTCGAAAACGTCCAAGAAATTGAGCCATCGTGCATCATCAGATTGCCCTGATTTCTGCCCTACTTGAAGCGCAAATACCATTTAAAAAAAAAAAAAACCTCAGCAAGCTCGCTGAAGCATTTCAAGGGTCTGTGTTCCCAATTTCCCCGAGTTTCACACATAATTTGATGTTTGCTCTTTGCGTAAAATTGCAAATGTGTGCGTGAACATTGTCACAAATTGTAAAACCGGTCCCGATGTTGACCATGTGATGTCGCAGCATACAGACTCGCGCGAAATACTGCTTGCTCCTGCATGACCATGCCGCACTCCGAGGAAGTCTCGGTATTTTCTGATTGCACCTTGTACAGTGCCGTCTTACAGTACACATCCTCCGAAAGCTGGTGTGTATACAGTGTGCTTCAGCATTCATCTTGCTGCTGTATATAAAAAATAAAACTGGATAAATTTGATTGGACAGATTAAAAAAAAAAAAAACCTCCAATTACCTTAACGTGTTTATTATTTGGTTCCAGGACGTTTTTTGTTTCTTAGATTAAAATTAACACACAGAGAAAGAGAACAAGAACAACTCATTTGAAGCAAATCAAATGTATAGGTCACAATCTACTTTCTGAAAGCCCCCCTTTCTGATTTTCCCTCAGTGTATAAAGTGTACTTTGGGTTGGAAACTTCTTAAGTGCTGCTCACCACATGGCTCCTTTGTCATAACGCCAAATATACGGTTAGTGGAGCATGCACAAAGAAAACAGAGATGGAGGTAGAACAGACAGATATAAAAATGAGCGAAGGCTGGAGTGAAGGCAGGTAGACGGATAGCAAAATGGATTTAAAAAAAAAAAAAAAAAGGCTAGACATAAAGACCACTGTAAATATCTGTAAGACGAGCAAAGAGACAAGAACTAATGCAAAAAAAAAAAAAAAAGGTTCAAAAACAGTTGTGTGTGGGTTCCCCCCCGCCCGCCTCTCCACTAAGGATAATTTTAAGGCCATAATCATACCGGCTTTTTGTTTTTCATCTTTTTTTCCCCCCCTCTTTCCTGTCCTATAACTTTTTCATCTTAAGTACAGATTTTTTTCCCCCTCTATTGTTACTAACTAGATCACATGAAACATGTCCTTCTCAGAACGAACGTTCAACGGCGAAATATTAAAGGAAAGTCCAGAAAAGAAAAGTTTCAAGCCCATGGCAACATACACAAGTGTAAACATGAAAGCAACTTTTCCTATAGATACACAAGGGAGCGTGAATTTCTCCACACAATTGAACGTTTGCTTACACTGAACATATGCAGGCAATCAGGCTGGAGTCAGATTTCCTAGTATTCTCTCCTCCCTGACTTTTTACCTCCCCCCGATTCTTTTGCTGTGAGCCAGAGCGTCTGGCTTTGCACTCTCTCTCTCTCTCTCTCTCTCTCTCTCTCTCATATATTCCCCCTCCTCCACTTTCCAAATGGCCAGGCAGAGAAGAGCTTGGAGGCCTCGAGATTTGCCAAAACCTATGATTTTCAGAAGATCATCAACCCAGAGTTTCCTCGATGACACTCATCTGTCACAGATTCTTCATGAAAACCACCACACACACACACACACACACACACTCTCTCTCTCTCTCTCTCTCTCTCCGTCCTACTACTCCCACGCAATACCAAATTCTTACCTTGGAGGTTATAGCTGGAAGATGAGAGGCCTTTTTTTGATTTGCACCCCACCAATTTCAGACAGATTTCCAACATTTTCATTTGATTTGTACAATCCTATTTTCAAGGTGAAAAAAAAAAAAAAGTCTTGTTTTTTTTTTTTTCCCACCGAGTTTAACGTCTTAGTTATCGATCATCCAAAAAGCCGACTAACAATCTAAACCCGTACCAAAAACAAAAAAGTTTTAAAAAAGTGAACAAAGTCAAGAAAACGAAGAAATCAATTTTTCCAAGAAAGCGAAAGCTGGTATCCACATCGCAGGACTCCACAGCTGCATCCACGTTACAACTTTTACGGATCTCTTCTACCGACTTTCCTGTGCGAGAGGCTCCATTTTCTCTCCATTCCTGCTCTGCCTAATCGTTTTTACTGGAAGGAAGGAAAAAAAAAAAAAAAAGAAGAAAACATCCAAACACGGGAGGGAAAATAAATAAATAATAATAATTACAAAAAATGAAATAACCCAAGTTGATCAAGGAACAAAGTTAACAGTTTGTCATGAAGAGGTACTGCTTCGATTGTGCCATTCTGACGTCTTGAGAGTGCGATAGCAGGAGAAGCCGAGTGCTGGAGCTGCTCTCTGCCAACAAAGGGCCCCTTTCAGGCGCTGCCTGCTGGACTGAATGACATCAGCTGGCTGGATCCTCCCACCTCCCCCAAAACACACACACACACACACACTTGGAAAAACACACTTTCAAACACACACATCAACAAAGTGGGACACCAAGGCGCTCTCTCTCTCTCTCTCGCTCGCTCTCTCTCTGGCCACAAGTCAGGCTATGAGAGCAGGAATCTGCCTTTTGTCGCACGGCATGGTTTTTAGCCCCTTCTCCCTCGCTTCTCAAATGTTTACAGCTTGGGAGAATAGAAGAATGGCAAGGGTGCTTGCTGTAAAATGTCATGGCAAGCATTCCTCTTTTTCTGTTTTTTTTGTTTTGTTTGAGCGGGCTAACCAAGCAACAGATTGATTTGAGAACTTGCCAAACAAAATTAAATAAATATGAATAGAATAAAAAAAAAAAAATATCTGAACACTGTAAAAAGAAAATTCAATTGTGTCTTGCTGACTAAAGTTATGGCACTGAATGTTCGAACTGAATGAAAGACTTCAATTTTTTTTAAAAACTATTGTCCTACGTAGATTTTTAGAACAGAACAGAATGCCTTTATAGTCACTGCACAAAATGTACAACGAAATTTAGTTCATCATAGGAGAGCAAAGCCGTTGCGTACGTGCACGCCGTCACTCTTGGGCGCTTCAGCCCAAGGCCGTCCCATGTTAACTTAACCGCATATTTTTGGACTGTGAGGGAAACTGGAGCACCCAAAGGAAACCCACACAGACACGGGGAGAACACGCAAACTCCACACACAAAGGCCTTCGTCGGCCGCTGGGCTCGAACCCAGAACCTTCTTGCTGTGAGGCACCAGTGCTAACCACTACACCACTGTGCACAATTACATAAACACAAATACATAAACTAGTCAAGATTAACAAGGATCAGCCATTTTTTGAGGATGTGATATTTACCTCCACAGGCACAATAATATAAAACGAAGTCTTTGAATCAATCGAGTTCAGGGCCCTCAGTGTAAATTACCGATTTGGATCGTACTCTTCACTTGTATTGATCCTGAATTCTTCCACCGATATGAGCTCAATACAAACCAAATTAGAAAAGCGCTTGGAGAACGCAGACCAAGGACAACAGCTGACTCTTTTTATGATATGCAAACCTGCAGCTGCAAACGCAAACACTTTATACATCTGGATCTATTTCCAAATCTATACATAGTTCCTACATGTGTATCGTGGAGGATTACCAATACCCATGAATGTGGATTGTGATACGGAGTTATCGTGTTTCTACACTGGCTATTTTTGTCACGATTAAACCTGACCGCCATCGACTGGATTTTAAAACACATGACTTTGTTGAGCGCAGATTTCCATCTCGCAACATGAACACGACTAAATTGTGCTCACAGAGACACACAAACAAACCGCAACCTGTTTGGCGGCGGTAATTACATCGTTCGTTCACAAGCATGACATTTTCATTTAAATAATATGAAGCATGCACCATTTAGTAACGTGCGGGCGATTTAGTTTTAGGTACTAAATTAAGGTAATGAAATAAGTCTTGAAGACATGAAAATAAATGTTATACTCCACAACCTATTTAATGCTATCGCTATTCTGCGTGTACATGAATGTGGATAATCCACAGGACTGCTGTGTGGAATTTGAGGATGAGCGTCCCTTGTTCTACCTCAGTAAAACACTTCGACATGCTAACAAGAACAATGTCGAGTATATGACGTTCCTTTCCTTGCTAGAAGGCAGGAACTCCCATCTAATTTGAAAAAGCAAGTTTGGTTAATTTGCTAACATTAAGCAGCTAGATTTTACCAAGTTAGCCTGTTTTCTTTGCTAATTCCAGGTTACATTGATTCCAAGAGCTAATGCAACAGTATAGAAGACGACTTTCACTGGCGTCACGAATTTTTGTTTATCACGCAGCGTCCACTATATTGGCGGGCAAACGAAGGACCATAGCCATGACAGGTAATGAAAAAAGTTGAGAGGACTATAGTCAGTACAATCTCTCTGAAACGATAAATAAAATTTAGATTATACCAGCAGATCACGTTACATCCAAAAGCTGAAACATGCAGGCATCACAGAGCCATATGATTTACCCACAAACGTATTTATTTATTCTTTCCACTGTGCACCCACCCAGGAAAATTTGAAAAATAAGGCCATACAAACCACTTTTCCTGCAATCTGAGCTGTAGTAGATTAAAAAAAAAAAAAATCTGTCTTTTTTTATATATTTACATGAAAATATGTTTCAAATCAATAGGAGTATTGTTTGAATTCAAAATAAAGTCACATTCTACATTCAAGGGTATGGTTATAATTCATGATCAACAAAAATGACAAACTAAATTCACATTAAACAAGTTCTATTAATTATCAAAATGTTCATATATTAAATAAAATTTCTTAGGGTGACTGACCTTTACGATCTGACTTTACAATCCAACCGATCCCACCTAAACTTGTTTTTTTATACCAGCATCGATTTCACGTACCTTCGCGTCGTCTCGCTTGTCAATTGTATTCGGCATTTTGAAGAGCAGCGATGATGAACATGTGCAAGTTGCAAGTTTCGATAAAATAGAACAGATGTGGGTACTTTTGTAAGAACTGTTATGATTAGCTATCATGCTCTTGCAATCGATGTTTTGGCCAATTACACTGTAGATAACATGTATTCTACTGCGAGACTAAAGATGGCGAAAATGTAAACATGTAACATCTTCGTAGGAATGAATTACGCTTGAGTATCACGAAGGAACATACCCCCAACCCCCCTCAATAAATGAAAAAAATAAAAATAAAAATCTCAACGGATTTGGCATAATATAAAAAGGTCGATTCTTACTCAGAAAAAGTGGAAATCTGCAGAAAAGCGGAAAACTCATCCCTGTAAAAGACATGGTAAGTGAAGTGAAGTGTGTGTCAATTACATAATTTATCCAGATTAATATTTTTCAATGATTGCCATTAAAACTCAACAAATCTCCAAGTACAGGTGGATAATATTCCTTTTTATTCTATCAACCGTCACTGGATATGAGCAATTGCGCATTCTGATTGGCTACTCTACTACTAGGATATCAGCTCATATACTTTGAGTAGAGAAAAACAAAATGGGCGGAGCGTGTTGCTAAACCAACCGAGGACGAAGTAAAAACAATAATAAAAAGTATTTGAGGTTGGGGGGCGTCGTGGCTCAGGCGCCATACCATAAATCCGGGTACCTGGGTTCGATTCCGACCCGAGGTCATTTCCCAACCCCTCCCCGTCTCTCTCTCCCGCTCATTTCCTGTCTCTACACTGTCCTATCCAATAATAAAGGTGAAAAAAAGCCCA
>JANZLB010000021.1:10020078-10030081 GCA_026167865.1 Notarius quadriscutis
ATCAAAGCGACCGACATCTCCCAACGTTGTCAAAAGACGCGCACGCCCTCCTTCGAATGCTGATGTAATCAAGCCGGAAGTTGTTTGTTTTGATAGCAATCAGGAAAGTTTTAAAAAAGTAGGCAGTAATCGTCATTTAAACTTGTTTTTGTCCAATGTTTCGTTTGGAAAACGGTTTTCAAAATGGCGGCACTGACACCTGGTGGACATGTCTTGTGAAGATCGTGCAGATAAGCGACGCCTGCCGTGGACCAAATTAACTAAATTCAACATGGCTAAAAACTGAATATGCCAATAAGTATCATATTTAATTGCACTTAGTTGCCAATACGAGTCACGATATAAGGTTACTAAAACCGAAAACGTAATTTAATAAGACGTTAATTAAGAAATAAAGCAAGTTTAAAGATTTCAGTTCTCCTTTAATAAAGGCAGTGGCAAAGATCTTTGATTTAAAAGAACTGAAAGATGCAGGTACTCTTGTATTTATTGACTGATGTGGGAAATGCGTTCAGTATAATATGGATTTATCGCAAAAATGTATGCATGTATTTATTTTGAAAACCCACCAGCTGCCTGATCTGGCACGTTTTAATTGCGTGACAGTAATGGTGTAAATGGCCGCAGCGGAGTAGTGTCCAAAAGTGTTCTTAGATTACCATTGAGCTCACTATATAGTAATTCCCTGTATAGTGAGTAAGGGGTAGTGAATGAGTGATTTTGGACACGGGGAGAGGGTTTTAAACTATACTTGAGCCATAACTAATGCAGAAATTTTCCTGCTTTCAGGTGTCCATGAAGAACTATAGCATCATGTGACCTCAGAAGGTAGAGGTCACTGCGGTTATACCAGCTGAGTGGCAGAAAGTCTAACTTGCTGTGCGGCAGCTTGAGTGCCATGAAAACACGCAACCCATCTAAAATGGGCAAGAGCTGTTGTGCGATTGACTGCAAAAACAGATTCAGCAAGAACTCTGAGCTGTCGTTTTACAGACTGCCGAAAGTCAAAGAAAAGAGAAACCAGTGGATCAGTGCACTTCGCAGGAAGAACTGGAATCCAGGCACTGAAGCGTGGATTTGCAGCTGCCATTTTGTATCGGGTATGTTGGGTTTTTGGCAAAAAATGAATGAATAAATTGTACGCTGTATTGACTCAATGAAATTAGCCTGTTTACCAAATATGGATAATTCACAGAAAATAAAATGTAGTACGAAATATGGATCTGTGATTACATGGATCGTGTGCTCTGTTGTACCACCTTCAACCTCCCAGAGTACATAACGAGAGAAATTTCTTTGGAAAGCAGAGAAGCTTTTTAATGATGGTATTCAAGAATTAAGCAATGACAGGTTTGGAACTTAGATGAGCATCTGCATGGACAATTTTCACAGCACAGCCAGTGAGTGTCTGATATGCCTATTTACACTCTGTAACTCAAGCTTGTTGGCATTTATGGGGGGGAAGTCAGTTATGATGAGCCTTGTGTTCTACAGACAAGGCCAGTCTTGTTCATACCCCCAGTTGGTACATGTATCAAGTGTTGCAAGGGATGAAACTGTAGATTTTCTCTGGAGAGATGTAAATAAATGAGTATTACATGACTTTAATAATAAAACTTTGTTTTAGGGAAGAAGAGCGATGATCCCCTACACCCTGACTACGTGCCAAGTTTGTTTAGTTTCACATCCGCCACTGCTCGAACTCAGGCCATCAACAACCTGGAAAGATATCTACGAGCTCAAGAAGTTTCAGAGAAAAACACAAGTAGAGAGCTAGCTGCTACAGCTCTTCTGAACCTGCATCAGCTCAAAGAGGGAGTAGGTGTGCATCAAGTCAAAGAGGAAGAGACTCTGAATCGAGTCAAAACTGAGGTCGAGGCTCTGCAGGACTTTGAAGAGCCTGAGACCGTGCGTTGCATCAAAGAAGAGGTACTAAATGTTGAATTTCAAGACACGGAGGTCCAGACAGAGGAGACGCACAATGACATCGCCTCATTACATCAGCAGATTAAATCTTTAAACACTGAATGTCAGTCACTGCGGAATAAAGTTCACAAACTAGAAAGCGACTTGAAACGTCGTACTCTTGACACGTCACAATTTGATGATAGTAAAATGAAAATCTTCACAGGCTTACCCAATTTACAAACCTTCATGTTATTATTCAGTTATGTCTCCTCGCTTCTTCCTGATACTGAAAAACAGTCGCTCAAGCCAACTCAGGAGCTACTACTTACGCTGATGAAGCTGCGCCACAACCTATCAGAGAAGTTTTTAGGCCAGCTCTTTGCAGTTCATCAATCAACAGTATCGAGAATCTTTCGCCGTTGGACGCAGGTCATGGCAAGCAGGCTCCCAGAGGCGGAGTTTCCCTTACTGAAGGCAGCCATCTTGCAGCACGTTTCACCAAGCAGTCCGACCGATGAGGCGTACTCCAGTGGGAAAGTGATATCCGTGCAAACCCTTTACAAAACTGTTTGATCCTTGAACAAGATCAGCCAGAGGGTGTTAGGTTGTGGATGGTGACTGGACTTTCACAGAAATGGGGACTTGAATCGAAATCCGAGTGTACATGACAGATTTGGTGCCTTTCCTTTTCCTAACTGTGGTGGGTTTCCCAAAAGCCTCTTAACACTAAGAGCATCTTAACTCTGAGTGTGTTCATTGTGCTGCTTACTCTACCGTTTTAACAATCTTCATGCATGATGTTTTTGGGAAACTCTGTATGAATTAATGTGTACGCGCATGTTTCTCTGGATACGCAAAAGGGAAACGATGGTATGTACAGTGTACATTGGTCAATAAAGATATTTTTGTTAACTTGTCTTTCTGCTTTGCTTTCAAATTTCCTCTTGTATTTTTCTTTAGATTTTCACTAGGTGGGAATTCACGTCACATTAAAGATGGATGTACAGTAGTTGTGTGAGGAAGAATTTTTTTTTCTTTGCCTTGCAAGCAAAGACCTTGAATTCTATTCTTATAGTGATTTTCATTTTAAGTTTATGGAGGGTTTTTATCAAGCCAGTAACATCAATGTCAATTTTGATTTGTTTAAAAAATTCTGGACAATAAAACTCAACTTTAAGTCTATAGACTGTTTAGTCATATACATTGAATGAGAAGCAATGCATCAAACTTTTTTTTTTTTTTTTGGGGGGGGGGTGTACTAGCCCAGAATGGTGTAAGCAGGGTTTCCTTTGCATTTGGGTCTTCCCTGTGTGTGTTTGGGTTGAGCAGGGTTTCAGTGTTTAACAGTGAGGGATACTTATCACTGGGCGAGTTTAAGTTTGAATTTTCTCCGGTTTTGTCGCCCTCTTGAGGATTTTAAAGGTAGTGCACTCTGCTCAATTGAATTGTTAAAGGAGACCTGAAGTCATTTTTAAACTTGCTGTATTAACATGTTACTCAATTACGTTTTCGGTTTTAGTAACCCCATATTGTGACTTGTATTGGCAACTAATTGCAATTAAATTTATTATACTTAGCCTATTTTTGAATTTAGTTCGTTTGGTCCATGGCAACCGCCGCTTATCTGTGCGATCTTCGAGACTTCAAAATGTGAAGCATCAGTGCCGCCATTTTGAAAAATTTTTAAACGAAATGTTGCACAAAAACGAGTTTAAATGACTATTACTGCTTACTTTTTCAAACTTTCCTGATTTTGCTATCAAAACGAACAACTTCCAGCTTGATTACGTCAGCATTCGAAAGAAGGCCTTATGACAACGTTGGCAGACGTCGGTCACTTTGATTTCCGCTGTACGTTTTACTTCTGTTCTACGATGTCTCGCACAGGTCTCAATGAATCTCGTTTGCTTTGACATATGGACTGATATGTTCCAGAGCATATTTCAGACACTCATAATTTGCTACAGCAGTGACAAAATGGCGATAAAAAATGCATTCATATATTTAATTAAATGAGAAATAGAATTTTGATTAAAATAAAATTTGCCTTCAGTTCTCCTTTAATGTGTGAAGTGGGATGTCAAATGACTGCAGGATCAGTATGGTGGCCATCTTGTATATCTGTAATTAACAGCAAGTGTAAGACCTGAGAGTTTGCACGGTAGAATCAGTGTAGGTTTGACCATGACACATTGGTTTATCCTTATACCTTGTCCATTTCCCCCTGTCCCTCTCTATAACCAAACTTTTGCACTCAACTGTATAATTTGGTTGAATATTGAGACAGAGTACTTCAATTTGACCTTAGTGGAGATGCACTTAAATTACATTATAGGCAGTTAGTAGATGCTCTTATCCAGATGCACAACATAGCCAGAGCAGTTGGGGGGTAGGTGCCCTGCTCAAGGGCACTTCAGCCATTCCTGCTGGTTCAGGGAATCAAACTGGTGACCTTTTGGTCCCAAAGCTGCTTCTCTAATCATTAGGCTATGGCTTCCCTATAATGCCAGCTTGGTGTATATGTATTTTTTTTTTTTTTTTGTCAGAATTTGTATGAGCTTCCTTATCCTTTTATAGTTCTGTACATTCTATCTCAAACACGATGATCCGACTCCACTGCCTATCCCAGTTCCTGCTATCGGGCCTGGATCCACCATGACCCTCACCTACTAAAGATGAATAAAGAAATGAATGGATTTCCTCCTTGTTTCAGTGCACTGTACAGGTCGTGTCATGGAGATGTTTGAATAAAGAATGGGCTCATAGTGTATCGAGACGTTTCAAAGTGACCTGGATGACCAAAAGCCTTCTAGTCAAGGACCTGGCTTAGACATGTCTGCACATAATTTAGGAGAGGATAACTTAACTGTTATAGGCTAATTTGAACCCAAGGAACAATTTAGGATGTGTGCCAAAATCGCTATTTGGGGCAAACAGGCTGAAAATTACCAATCCAAGATGGCCACCAGTATTACAGTATTATTGTTACTCTTCATGTTCCTGACCATGGTTTATGTGACAAACAGTAATGATGGGATGTTAAAAGTTGTATTGTTGGCTGTTAAACATTTAGGCTCTCAAGATATTGCTGCCTACGAAAGTAAGTTTTGTTTAGTATTTTTTACGTTATCCCCTTCAAGGCCCTTGGATGAGTCATGTACGTCATTTGACCGCTGTGCCTTATGACAGAAGAATGTTTTAGGCATTGACTGTAATTCATATGTGCCACTGTGAAGTAAAAGTAATGTGCCATGTAAGGTACATAAAAGGTGTTTATGATGAGTAGTGTATGTCATAAGGCACAGCGGTAAAAGATTTCATGACGTACGTGACTCATCCAAGGGCATTGAAGGGGTTAAGATTCCATTGATAATTGTATGATTGAAAATACAATTTCTTTATATTAATCAAATGCTTGCTTTCTTATACTCTCCTAAATTATGTGCAGAGGTCTTCCAATTCCATGATTTCATGTTTGACCTTGGGTTATTTTGTTTTTCTCATGTTTTCCGTGAAACTGCAATTTTGGCCAATTTTTTATGCCCTTGATCATAGCTTGTTCCCTTTTCCTTCAATCATGAAAATGTCACTGATTAATTCCCCATACCCCAAACCCCATAAAATGAAGTGTTGCACATACTTCTGTGATGACTGGTTCAAAAATTGATATGGCTACCAGCAGCCATCGCCATCTTGGATTGGTCATTTTCAGCCTGTTCACCCCGGATAGCGATTTTGGCACACATCCCAAGTTGTTCCTTGGGTTCAAATTAGCCTAAAACAGTTGAGTTATCCTCTCCTAAATTACGTGCATACATATCTACGCCAAGTCCTCTACTATTCATGATCAATGGTGAAACAAACAAAAACAAATTTTTATAAAGTTCATAATTTAATAGAGTTTGACATAGAGCAAAATCCTGTTAGCTCAATCACTTTTCTATCAGATGAATACTGTACAAACATCCTCACGCCCACGTTTGAGTGTCAACTAAAAGTTTCATCTTGTACAATCTCTATCATGTATGTACTGGAGAACCTTTGAAAAGCAAAGAGAGCCAAGAACAGAGAAACCCAACTTAAAGGATTGGCTGCACTAGAACAGGTTCCACTCAGATGTACAGGAAAGCTTTACATTCAGGTTCCTTTACCTAAAATTATTTACTGCATTAGTTAACGTCATCACAGATTCAAATCTGATTGGTCAGAAGTATCTGACATTAAATCTAACCAGCATCGTGTCATTCATGAACCAGTTCATTGTAATAAATTAATTCGAATTGCTGAGGAATAGAAAACACTGTTATTGATTACGGACAGTTACTGAATACTGAGTTATCAGTTTAACTACTACACCATGCCCTGAAAGTGTTCTATTCCCTCCGTAATACACCATCATTCACTGCTTTATTCAATCCATGACTAAAAAAAAAAAAAATCCACAGAAATCACCACAAATTAAATTACAGCATCCTAAAGTTCTCCATGACTGACTATTGAAACTACTTTGTCAGTAAACAACTCCAAACGTTCATTACTGGTTCACTTTTTTTTTTTTAAATTAAAGGCTTTAATTTTACTCATCAATGATGTGTACATTGGTTTTTAATGCAGGTGTTTGTTAGTGGTTTTGGTTCGTTTAAAAAAAAAAATCAAAACTCAAATCAATGAATTGCATACCAGTGTCATTTTTTTTGTTTTGTTAACCAACATGTTAAATAATATCAGATCAGAGAACCTTAATGTAAAGCGCGATCAGGTCTACATACAAAATTCAAAAAGCAAAACCCCAATGACCTTCAGTTTAAAGACTTGGGGTGGGTTTCCCAAAAGCCTAACACTAAGAGCGTCTTAACTCGGAGAGAGAGAAAGAGAGAGTGTTCGGTGTGCTGCTCGCTCTCCCATTTAACGATCATCTTTGTGCTACGGTGCTTTTCGGAAACCCATCCCAATTCTGTGGATTGTATTTGGATTAAAATTGGAATCTGAAAACACTTTACAGAATAAACTGTATATTTAGGAAAATATAGATTGAACAGATTGGACAACGCTTAACCAGGTTAGTTAGTCAGATCGTGGCTCTGTGCCATTGTAACCCACACATCCTTCAAAAATATGGTATGAACCAGATTAAGGATTTCACATGTACACACACACTGCAATGTCTCATCCATTTCTTTCCATTTGGAGCTACAATGCACAGCTTTGGTATCCGATACCATGGAATCCAATGCAAATGCTTCAAATCGAATCCAATTATACAGATTAGACATACTGCTTTCTCAGAATGCTCTCTCCTTCCCACCGAAAGTACTGTACGTACACACACAAAAAAATTACAGTACTGCATTCACACAGACATGAACGCACTGCAAAGTGTTAAATATGGTCTAATATTCAGAGTTCCTTCCAGATGTTAAGTCTTTTTTTTTTTTTTTTTTGCAAGTGGTCAGATTAAGGAGGAGACTTTAACAGGAAGAAAAGTGACTGGATCATCATCATCCCCACAATGATGACAGGCATTTACATGTTGGTCCCGGCCCTCAGGAGAGTCCCACCACACTCCCTGCTTGCGTTCTTTCTTATACAGGAGCTGTACGCTGTTCACATGTTGCCCACTCTGATATTAGGGTTGAGCATGGGGTTCAGGTTGGGGTCTTCGTCAGCAGAAGCCCGGCCCAGCTTGGCCATGATGATGATGAGGGTGAAGAAGCCGAGCACTCCCAGGATTAGGAGCATGAAGATTCTCTGCTTTAGTGTGAATGTCCTTCTCTTCGGGCCCAAGCGGTTCCTGGCAGGAACAACAACAAAACTATCAACAAGTGTTGCCAGGCAAAACAAACCTCGCCCGGTAGCACTTACGATGAATATCAAGGAAGATATCGCAAAGAAACGATTCTGACCTTTTTGGTGACCTTGTGTGTGAACATACTTGGCCAATAAACATGGCTCCAAGTCTCTGCTGCTCTCAGCCAATCCGAACACACCGTACTGCATAATTGTTACACTCTTACAGCACGATGACATAGTGGCTACCGCCCCGAGATGACGCAGTAGCCACAAAAACCTTGACCAGATGACCTCCAAAATATTGGCGGTTCTATTTGAGACCAATGCCCATCTGTCCTGAAAGTTTCATTAAGATTGGTCCAGCCGGTTTCCCATAACATCATTAACAAAAAAAACAAACCTGACCGAACTCCTCACTCGCATCTGTAGGTACAGACAGCAGGTACCATTTTTATGACGGTCTTTGGTATGACCCGACCGTGAGTAGAACTTCTCAGAACATGGCTCCAAGTCTCCAACCCCAACCTGATCTCCTAATCGAGAGGCGGACACGCTAACCGCTAGGCCAACTCACGGTATACCTTACACTATACTATATAATATTTACAGGAGAAGAGACATGAGCTTAATTTTATATACATTTGCACTTTAGGAAGGGATATAAAAAATCTAATTAAAAAAAAACTATTCAATATAATAGGCATGAAATTAAAGGGGATTTCTGTATCGTGTGCTGGAAATTAAAGCTCGAGTAGGTAACGGTGGGAAAACCAGCAAGACTAAGCTTGATTTTTGAAAGTATCCAACTGAAAATTCCCACCCCTTTCCCTTCAAAATACATGAACGCGCACTGCCTGACTACTGCTGGAGGACGAGTCCATGAAAGAAAGCAGTGGGGGGGGGGGGGGGGGAGAAGTGTAGCGCTTCATTGGCATATCCAACGACCTCATGTCTCGTTCACATATAAGAAAACACCAAACATTATCATAAATCAATGTAAGCAAAGAACATGGCTATTGTTAGTACTCACAGCTGTCGACTAGCTCACTAGCTTTAGCAATATGTCTGCCTAGGCTCCTGGGAAACTCCACTCACACACAATGAGTGCATGGGCAGAGTGTACGCACGCATGCAGACCAATCTTTTCACAGCCCTGCGACTGCCACAGATGACAGTTTTTATTTTGTCAGAGCATTTGATTTATTTTCACTGCTGTCGGGATGGAAAGAGAGTTTCAGGAAATATAACAACAAAAACTGCTTTGAAGAAAATGACCTACCCTACTTTTAATGACCTCATTTATCAAGCGGACTATCGATAAAATTATTTTTAACAAGAGTGCTCCGAGAGCACAATATCCCCCGCTGGCAACTATATCTATGCTATAAGTGCTTAATACACCCTCATGACATTGTCAAAGTACTAGTTTGGTAGTCGACAGCCATAACTCTGGTAAAATGCGACGGAATTGAACGAAACTGCAATATGCGTATTACTGACATATAACAAAGAACCCTGTCAAGTTTCGTGAAATTCCTCCAAAAATCGTAAGAGGAATTGATTTCAGAAGGCGAGTACCCTTCCCGGGATGGACAGACATCGCCATGACGTAATCCTCCTTCGGGCCTTTCGGCCAGCGGGGGATAAAAATTTGTGGGAGAATTTACACAAGAAATTTGGCATTCGTTTAAAAAAATTAGAATCTTATGAGAGCTGCTGAGATTCTGATATTTTTACACAACTTTATGAAATGATGGTGTGAGTTTCTGTATACAATACGACCGCATGCTCAGCCATCACCGTGAGAAATTAAGAACGTACTGTAGGTATAAATACAAACAGAGTTAAAAAGCAAAGCTAAGCTGAAGTGGGAGGAAACTCACTTTAGGATCTGTGCAAACCAGCTGAGCGCTGGCCTCCGCCGGTACTTATCATCATCGAAGTCGATCTGAGTGACCGAAGTGTGGCCTGAGCCTCGTGTGTCGTACACCTTTCTAGGTGAAGAAGCTGAGAGAGATTTAAAAAAAAAAAAAAAAAGGGGGGCAAAAACACCACACTTCAGTACTGTAAGTAGCAATAAAGTTCACAAAATGGTCAGAATGATACGAACAACACTTTACACAAGCATGCTTGAAGCTTGATATACAGCGCCCTCCACAATTATTGGCACCTCTCGTTAAGATATGTTCTTAGGCTTCTAATATAGGACAACAATGCAAAAAAAAAAATCCAACCTTTAATTCAAGTGCATTTATTCAGTGGGAAAAAAAATCCCACATTAAGAAATAATTATTTTACATGAAAT
>JANZLB010000021.1:10963110-10973249 GCA_026167865.1 Notarius quadriscutis
CAAATTCTGTAAAGCTGCTTTGCGACAATGTTTATTGTTAAAAGCGCTATACAAATAAACTTGACTTGACTTGACTTGACTTGATTATAACAGCATGGCTCGGGCAGGGTTTTTAATCCATTTTTTTAACAATAAAATTGTTGTTTAATAACGAATGGTTTAAATATTAAAATATTAATTACTTTGAATTTTATTTATTAATTTAAATATTAGGAGACATTTATTTACCATTTATGAAAGGAGTCTTAGTTGTTTGTGCTTTCTAAATGCCATGATGCTTTGTAATGTTTCCTAGCACAGGAAAATATTCAGCACAGAGGAGTTTATGCTTTCTGGTTTCTCAGTGAAAAGATAAGCTGCATTTTTTTTTTTTGAGACAGAGAAGAAAGGAGAAAGAAAAATGTTCTAGTATAAGTGAGAACAAGAACTTGTCTCTTGGACGTTCCACAACATTAACCCCAAATCATAAACATGTGTGACATGTCATTTGGCCATTAATAAATTAATTGTTGTAAAACAATGTTGGTAAATCGCTCTGGTGTAAGTGGAATAACACACTCCAGACCATACTGTTATAAGAAAATAATCCACTTCGGTCCCACTTGGCGCTGGTCCTAGGTACAGTCTGTATGATGTGATGAGATTAAGTGATGTTTTATGATGTCTCTTCATACGGGTAAGACATAATATACACTTCTTGACCTTCTAGGGTCTTCATGTAAAAGCAGGAAATGTCAAAGCATTAAAAAAGAATACAGACTAGGAAATAAGAAGTACAAGACAAATGAAAAAAAAGCAACATTCACTAGAAGGGCACTCGGTAGAGTTGATACCGCCACCAAGCCGCATGTCCGGATTTGCATCAAAATCTAATCAATTGTTCTTCCGTCCGTCACCTTTCCTCCAAATTTCATCAAAATCCGTTCAGTACTTTTTGAGTTACTTTGGGAACAGACAAACAGAGGTGAAAACATAACGTCCTCCAACAAAGCTGACGGAGGTAAATATACAGTGCAGCTGCAACAGCAGTAGCACAGAACATGTCAGAGATAACGGCTGTAGCATCAAGCAGGGAAAACTTAGGGTGTTTTCACACTTGGTCTCTTTCAGTCCTCAAAACAAACTCAGAGCAATTAGGCAGAATTTTTTGCACATATGTGAACACTCCAAACAAACTCCAACCCCTTCAAGTCCACATTACGGTTCACTTAACCTGTGAATATAAAGTGCTCCAGGCTCATTTTGCCTTTTGCCATTATATTTTATCCCTTGAGGCTTGCTGTAAACAGATCATATTCTATTGCACTGGGATGTTTTAACAAAAAAAAAATATTTGACTTAATCTGGTGCTGGATAGAGTTGACTTGACTTAACATGACTCATGCTGGACTTAAAACAATGCATGTTGGTTAGAACTTCCGTCTGACTTTCGCTGCTTCTGTGGAACATCACCATGTTACATGACTTTAAAACCTCACGGGAGCAAGTCGGCTGCAGATTTCTAAGTCAGGCGCTGCAGTTGCTCTCTATCTGCTGCATGAGCTAGAACACACCTTCGTAACATCAGAACATCACCCTCATTGGCTGAAACTGCCGATGACAAACATAACGTGTTTCCTGATGCTAGAATCCATAAATAGTTTTACATTATAAGAAATTTAATTTGTGATTTCTGTAATACTGGCACTGAAAGTCTTTTATTACTCTATTCTTTTAAGCTGTCCTTGACTTGCAAGTGACGTCAAATCAAAATAGAAACCCGGATGTCAGCCATGTTGATGGAGATACAAATGCGGGGTCAAGCAACATTCCATACAAAACAGTCACGTGTGCATGACTGTCTTTGTTTTTCCACTGCTTTAAGCATTCTTTTAGCTATGTCATATCTTTGTGCTGGATATGGTTGTGGTCACAATAGTACTCGTGACTATGGCACGTTCCGATTTTTTAGAATTTCGTCTGTGATTCGGAAAGAGGGCGAGGAAACTCTGAGGCTTAGTACGGAGAGGAGACGAGCACGGCTGAACAACATCGGCAGCGCTGATCTAACCGAGGCGAAAACCAAAACAGCTCGTGTTTGCAGTGATCATTTTATCTCAGGTCAGATTCAAACGCTCTCTCAATATCAGCATGGAAGAATTTTATTTCGTGTTGCTAGAATTTTGCTATAAAATGAGCGTTCTCTCTTGTTGTGGTTCACTCGGTCGTTGTTATAATTTTAACACGTGTATTACCGTTTCACTTCTAGGAGCGCCAGCAGAATTATACGATAGAAACAATCCAGACTGGGCACCCACTCGGAGCATGGGCTGTGTTTCGGCCAAGGTCGGACTCGACTTGATTCTTCGGCAGCCGAACCAGACAGAACGTGATATCTGGGGACTCGATGGTCAGTAAAAGCGTCTTATCTTCAGAAAAGTCTGACTTTTTTAAATAATACGGGTCAAAACCACATAAATCTATCTTCTCTTTGTATTGAATCTTCGCTCGAGCGTTCAAATCTTGGGAAAAGTGAGAAAATTCAGCATTGTTTACAGACACGCTTTCAGCAGCTGCCATTCTAATTGCTTTGTATATCCACCACCATGGCGGACGCTCAGGACGCAGCACGTTTTGATCACGTGACTGCAAGTCATCTATAAGCAGGCATGGCATATAAGAGTTTCGATGCAAGTGTGTAGGTGTGGTCAGTTTCTGACAGAGCCGAGTGGACATGGCCAGAGTTTCTTTTGGAATGAATGATGAATGGATGTGAATAAAGGAAGGGAAAAAAAGGAAGCTTTTCCTAAACTCTGTCAGTATCACAAGTTCTTCCATTCCTACAAAAAAAAATATATATATATCTTGGAATGTGAAGTCCCAGCATTTCCTGAGGAATTCCATTTTTTTTTTCCTTTGAGACAAGTTCCTATTAGCAAACAAGTATTTCTGAAAGAATCTTGTGGAAATGCATCGAGTCAGGAATGAAAAAGGGTAAAATACTAATGTAAGAAAAAGCGTTGAAAGAAATCAAAAGTAGAGCATTAACACAGGGATAAGTTTAACATGTAATGGCACATTTCTCTCCCCCCCCCAATCATCATAGTTTCTGTATCTCAGTACAGACGGTGACTGATAGCATCAGTACCACATCAGAACGTTGCTCTAGGTGAGGACTGTCCACATTTACCATTTGTTTTGAAGATGAGAGACCGTGTTCACCCTCTCTCTCACACACACACACACACACACACACACACACACACACACACACACACACACACACACACAGCAGGCTTGTGGCAGTTGATCTCTTCATCCAAAAGTTCCTACTCCGTATGAATTCATTCACCAGGCACCGTTATGACTAATCTGTGAGACTCATTACATGGTGCTCTGGAGCACGGATGTGTATACACGCACTACACTATGGTTTCATGATTGTATAATAAGTGAAGTTTGATATCGGTGTGTGTTTGCAGTGTGGAGATTGTTGAGTATTGATGTGGCCAGGGCTGGTTTTTAGATTTAGCAATTTTTACGTAGACAAAAAAAAAAAAATCCAACGGGTTGAGTGGAGAGAACTGGAGCAGAGTGAGTGTGTGCGTGTGTGTCTCAGCTCTCTTCCTCAAGCTGTTGCTGGTCGAGCAGACGGACGTGTGTGAAGGGGAAGTGGCCTTTCTTGCCCTTGCACTCGCCTTCCCACTGGCCATTCACGTTGATCTTCGTTACAGTCACCAAGTCGCCCACCTGCAAACACACAAAATTCACAGCTGTTTGATGCACTACATATGCTGAGAACGAATAGTACAAAGTGAATGCTGAAATCATAGCTGTACACAATGCCTCAGAGATACCAGATCGGTCAATTCTCTCTCCTTGAAATGTGTCAGTAGCAAGAAACCCAAGCACAGACAAAACCTGAACATGCACATGAACTGCACGGATAATTCTGCCATTTGCACCAGCTTGGCTTCTAGCTACCATCTGCCTCAGACCAGCCCGCCCTCCTTTTACACACCACCATTTCTTCTTCGTCTTATCTGTCTTAAAATCCATTTGGGTGGCTCGCTGTCTGTTTCTTAAATGCTATTACTATGAAATGACAGGCTGAAAAAATATCACATTTGTATAACTGAAATAAGCGATTTAAACCCAACAGCGTAAACTGCATATTAAAGTGTCGTAGTAACTCCTTTATTTATATATGATTATGATTTGAAGCCAATCAAGAGTTACATCAGGCTATATTAGTGAACTATGCACAAATAGGATACGATTTTTTTTTCCCCTGAAATCACTGTATTTTCATAAAGACCAAAATTCTTGCTTAAATGTTCATACGTATTATTCATAAATAAATCTATTCATAACCAGGAATTAATGGAAAAGCCTGAAACGTAGGGAAAACAGCATGTACATATTGTGCTGCTTCAATACACCAAAATATAAAAAAAAAAAAAACGGAGCGTGTACATACCTCGAGTGCGAGGGCAGTCTTGTCGTATGCATTGGGCACCCTCTTCTGGATGGCTCTGGCGTACACAGGCCCGTTCTGGAGGTTGGGCAGCGGCGTGTTGACCACAGGATGGGCGTAATCCAGCTTGCTAGGAACCAGAGCTCCGTTGTCATCCAGAGCACTGACAGCAGCCACCGCCTGCCCTACAGGACCTCCACCTACAGAGGTTGGCGAGGCAGGTCTGTATTTCTCTATATAGGGCACAGGGATCAAGCCTTTGCGCCCGTCGGCATTCTGAGCGCTCCACCATTGCTCCTCAGTCTTCTCGAGCACACGCAGCACGTCACCTTTGCGGAAAGGCAAGTCCTCCTCGTCGCTGCCGGGGAAGTCAAAGAGTGCGCGCACATACTCGGCCTCTTCTTGCCTCGCTGGGACACCAGTGGGCGATGGTCCGATCAGGCTGCTGTGCTTGGAACGTGCCGCGACTGGTTCAATGAGCGTTGTGGTATCCAGATAATGGATCTTGTAGAATTCCAGCAAGCCTGGGAGTGTATCGAATTCCTGGTCGCCAATCCGGAATCGAGATGGAGCAGGACCTGGTTTTTTATCATGCAGATAAGGAGATAGATCGTTAGAATGCTAGTTATAATCTGGTCTGTCAAAAAAACAGGCGGTAGACTTTTTTGTACTAGGTTTAAATGCACAGTTCAAGAAAAGGTTCAGAATTTGCATTCACGTACTAAATAAGAACAGAACAAAGAGACACCAAGACTAATTGTTTATGGTAAAGTTATTTGTGACACTAAAGATGTCACAAAGTCCCCTTGAAATCAAAATTGCCATTTTGTACAAGCCTCTGTGTCTTAGACACAAATACGTGTCACTATCTACATAAAGACGACCGCGAGTTGGCCTGGTGGTTAGTGTGGCCACCTCTCGATCGGGAGATCGCGAGTTCTACTCGCGGTCAGGTCATACCAAAGACAATCATAAAAATGGTACCTACTGCTGTCTGGCAAGGCACGCTGCAATACAGATGCGAGTAGGGAGTCAAACTCTCGCGGTTACCAGAGGACTAGTCCCTCACTGTAACCATAGCTATGGGCTATGGAAACGGAGATCGGCGCCACCCTACGTGCCACATGGCATGGGAAGGACTTTGCTTTGATCTACATGAACAATGGCAAATGTGTTTTAAAGATATTCTTATTTTAATTTTACAGTGTCGTTCCTTTACTTTTCCAATCAAATTCTTTCTAGAACACCTTTGTCCCGCCCCTGCAAAGAAACCAAAGCTTATGCATAAAATATTTACAGCAAAACTACAAAAACAGCAATGGATTTTTTGGGGGGTCTGGGGGTGGGGGGGTTTGAAATGACACAAACATTTAAAACTCCCTCCAAAATGCATTTTTCTTTGTAAAAGTGCTAATCACAGCACATACACAAGACACATCCGGGCAGCCTCAACTATCACACCACCCAGACCATGCTTACTGAGCTCACTGATGAGCAGAAGATAAAGCATGTAACAGCTTGTACATTTTCAGACATCATAAATTGTCCTCTTTTAATATGAAGTACATCCGTGTGTGTATAGCAGAGCAAACAGATCTCTCTCTCTCTCTCTCTCGCACACACACGTCATATACACTGTACGTAACAGTCACCCTGACTCTGTCTCACCCAAACCATTCATCCTTGGCACAGCGCTCAGCACTTCACACTTCCGCCTGGAAATTCCACTTCTCCGCCCATCCACGAGGAGATCTGCAAGCTCCAACTTAACGCCAGTCCAAGACGACTAAGACTTCCTGCTTTGATTCGCACATGTATACACTGACAGTGAGTCATTACTTAAAAAAAAAAAACAGAAAGAAAGAAATGTGCAAGTCTCAACTAGTCGTAGCTGCTTTACACGATGCACCACACTCCTTTTCCATGGTCTGGAAACTTGTTAATGATACAAGAGTGTGTTTTAATAAAAATAGCTTGTATAAACTAATCTGCCACACCCGTCTGTAGAGCCACGTCGGAGTCAGGGAGCTAAACTTGATGCAGGCTTTTACCAAAGGCACAAATACATTCATACGTCAGTCCTATGATCAAGGAAGACACAAATGCATGTACACAAACTATCGACTGACATTAACCCAAATGAACAGGTTTGTTAAATAAACAAGCACTAAATTTCCTTTTCTCAGTGTTAAAACTGCCTTTAATGAACTTTGATGCTCTGAATAATGCTAGACTGAACTACACAGACAGAGTTATATAGTTTGAGGGGTTTTTTACTTTATTTTAATTAATGTCAAGTTCACAGACCAGCTATTATACATAAGTCTTTAATAAAAAGAGACTTCTATGTGCTGTATTTATACTCAGATTAGTCCACTGAAATTCTGCTAGAAAGAACTGAGAGTCGTTCTCAAATTGCAGAGTCGACTCCAGATCCGATTCCAGGTGTTGAAATGGATGAATCAAGAGTCGATTCCATGAATCAAGAGTCGATTCCATGAACCCAAATGAAAAACAGTATAATAAAAAAAAAAAACAATCTTGACACATGTGCTATTTTCATGTTACACATACATTTTATATATCCTCTACAAGTTTTGTGATTAGTACTGTTCAGATAGTTAACCTTGACTAAAATACCCGAGCAACCGACTCTTTGACTGACTGTCAAGTTATGAAAGGATGGAGGGGAAGCACCGTTAATTTGCATAAAGTTTATAACCTAAAACATTATACTTTACTTTTCTATATTTGAGAAAAAGTTGTGTGAAGAAAGGCAGCGTGTATGCACGAACGAGTCGACTCTCTGTTCCTTCCCAAATCCTGGGAATCGAATTCTTTTGGGATTCACTTCACTTCCCAGCCCACTTGCTAGCTAGTTAGCTAGCTAGCTAAATAGAACTTTTTTTTTTAAATAAATAAATCCAGTAATACCAGTCGCGTTTGACTTACCTGTTCCAGACTGTCGGTTGTTGCTTGCACTGTTGATGATATAATGTGAAACTTTGGAGTTTTCCGACACCGAAAGCACATAGTCTCCTTTACTGGTAGTCGAGTCTCTAACCAGGAACATTCCGTGCCTCTGGCCCTGCAGCAGCGACACAGCGTCTTTACGGTTCATAGGTCCCCAGTACCAGCTATCACGGTCCTCAGCGTCAAAATGACCAGCCATGACTGAATTCAGGCCAACCCAAAGGGTTTCTTCCAGGCCTTTCTTCTTCTTCTCACTCCAACTGAAGTCCGTAGACTCAACTCATACAAAAACTTCAGCTCCCACAGAAAGCTCCTGCTCGGAAAACACTGAACATCGAGCCACTTCGCTCTGACACTTTTACACACGCTTTCTAAAAAATAAAAACAAAAAAAAAACCCTTTTTATTTCCCCCCAAAAGCAGCAACAACTAACTTGCAAACTCGTTCTTCTTCTCTAAACTAATTTCTTTGTTAAAATATAACCTGTTTCGTTCAACACATCCAACTCTCAAACTGAAATGGCGGACGTTGAGAGAGTTTTTGACCTCACAGGCAGGATGTGACGTAATCGCCTGTATAAACATAATAACGCAGGCAGAGCCGTCGGCCATGCACTTTTGATAAGGTCAAATGTTTAACAATAAATAATATAATTCAACTGAACTGTTTCTCTCAATGTAGGATCCATGAATTATATACAGGAAGAAGTGTTTTCTTTTTGTTTTTCTTATGACATTTATGATGGTTGTAATGATTATTAACCACTAACCGTGTTGTTATAAACTAGTTATTATTTAGTTATTATAGCTGGTTTGAGCAGTGGGTTTAATATCAGTGATACTTTGTTTTTCATCTTATAAAACTCAGATTTCACTTTTTATATCAATAGTATAATTCTACTGAACTGTGTTTCTCAATGTGGGATCCATGAATTATATACAGGAAGAAGTTTCTTTTTAATGACATTTATGATGGTTGTAATGATTGTTAACCACTAACCGTGTTGTTATAGTTGTTATAAACTAGTTATTATAGCTGGTCTTTTGAATTAGTGGAATTTGAATTGGATGATTTTAGCAGTGGGTTTAATATCAGTAATACTTTTTCATCATATAAAACTCAGATTTCACTTTTTATATCAATAATATAATTCTACTGAACTGTGTTTCTCAATGTAGGATCCATGAATTATATTCAGGAAGAAGTGTTTTCTTTAATGACATTTATGATGGTTGTAATGATTGTTGACCACTAACCGTGTTGTTATAGTTGTTATAAACTAGTTATTATTTAGTTATTACAGCTGGCCTTTTGAATTAGTGGAATTCGAATTGGATGAGTTTAGCAGTGGGTTTAATATAAGTGATACTTTGTTTATCATATAAAACTCAGATTTCACTTTTTAAATGGTAATAAAACAAGAAAAGGGGCTCATAAACAAATCTTTTATGCTACATTTTAACATGGTGTAGGTTTTGTGGGTGTAAAGTTTACGAATAAAATACTGTCATGGTTTCACAAAGTAATGTTCCTGGTATAGTCCAGTTCTGATTAGTAACTATGATTATGTTCATATAATAAATCCGTCCCGTGATTCATAAGGGAATTACTCTGGAATGGGGCTCTAGCTGCCAAAAGTATAAGAAGCCTTGCTATTCTAGTGTGCAGTACTAATACCAGGTCAAAAGGTGGCAGTCTTATACAATAAAATTATGGCTATCATCTATAACCTAAAACAACACACTATTGTTCATATCATGTACTGTTTCAGCTTATGGTATATGATATCCACTATATGGCCAAAAGTTTGTGGACACCTGCCCATAAGAGTTGGATGTGCTTTCTGAACATTCCATTCCAGATTTAGTCCCCCATTGCTGTTATAATAACCTCCACTCTTCTGGGAAGGCTTTGGAGCATGACTGTGGGGATTTGTTTTGGTTCAATCAGTCACAAGAGTATTAGTGAGGTCAGGCATTTATGCTGGGGGAGGAGGCCTGGGGTGCAGTCGACGTTCCAGTTCTTCCAAAAGGTGTTCAGTGAGGTTGAGGTTAGGCCACTTGAGTTCTTCAACTCCAACCTTGGCAAATCACGTCTTCATGGAGTACTTGGGCATTGTCATGCTGGAACAGGTTTGGGTCCTCTAGTTCCAGTGAAGGAAAATTGTAATGCTACAGGATCTAAAGGATATACTAATGTGTGCTTCCAACTTTGTGGCAATAGTTTTCAGAAGACTTAAATATTGATGGGTATGATGGTCAGGTGTGCACAAACTTTCGGTATGTGTTTATATATCTTCAAATTTGTTATTCGTCATAAATACTTCATGCATCATTATTTTGCATATCCGATTAGGTCTCAATTTCTCTCCAACCATGCTGAATATTTTGAATGATAGTAACAACAGGTCCAGAATCAGTGTGTCAAGGCGTGTGCTTTCACACTTAATTTGTGATGGTATATATTTTCACATCCCAGCCTCTCTTGGAGAAAAACATTAAATCATTCATTCATTCATTTTCAGTGTCCACTTTATCGTGGTCAGTATCACCAAGGCTGGATCCAGATCCAAGGCCAAGCCCCTTGAAAAACCAGGTCTTTAGAAACTCACAAGTTGTCATTTCTTCACTATTATCTCATCTCATTATCTCTCGCCGCTTTATCCTGTTCTACAGGGTCGCAGGCAAGCTGGAGCCTATCCCAGCTGACT